>OZ038516.1:68418284-68465784 GCA_964036315.1 Acanthosepion esculentum
CCTCAATCGAATAATACTGGAATATTAAATGCAAATAGCAGAGGGATTTATAAGCAATGGTGATGTATCTGGTAGGCTAATGTTTACCCAGATGCCATAGACTCCCAGTCCTTGTCCCTAGCCTCAATCGAATAATACTGGAATATTAAATGTAAATAGCAGAGGGATTTATAAGCAATGGTGATGTATCTGGTAGGCTAATGTTTACCCAGATGCCATAGACTCCCAGTCCTTGTCCTTAGCCTCAATCCATAATACTGGAATATTAAATGTAAATAGAAAAAGGGAGTTATAAGCAATGGTGATGTATCTGGTAGGCTAAGGTTTACCCAGATGCCATAGACTCCCAGTCCTTGTCCCTAGCCTCAATCGAATAATACTGGAATATTAAATGTGAATAGCAGAGGGATTTATAAGCAATGGTGATGTATCTGGTAGGCTAATGTTTACCCAGATGCCATAGACTCCCAGTCCTTGTCCCTAGCCTCAATCGAATAATACTGGAATATTAAATGTAAATAGCAGAGGGATTTATAAGCAATGGTGATGTATCTGGTAGGCTAATGTTTACCCAGATGCCATAGACTCCCAGTCCTTGTCCCTAGCCTCAATCGAATAATACTGGAATATTAAATGTAAATAGCAGAGGGATTTATAAGCAATGGTGATGTATCTGGTAGGCTAATGTTTACCCAGATGCCATAGACTCCCAGTCCTTGTCCCTAGCCTCAATCGAATAATACTGGAATATTAAATGCAAATAGCAGAGGGATTTATAAGCAATGGTGATGTATCTGGTAGGCTAATGTTTACCCAGATGCCATAGACTCCCAGTCCTTGTCCCTAGCCTCAATCGAATAATACTGGAATATTAAATGTAAATAGCAGAGGGATTTATAAGCAATGGTGATGTATCTGGTAGGCTAATGTTTACCCAGATGCCATAGACTCCCAGTCCTTGTCCTTAGCCTCAATCCATAATACTGGAATATTAAATGTAAATAGAAAAAGGGAGTTATAAGCAATGGTGATGTATCTGGTAGGCTAAGGTTTACCCAGATGCCATAGACTCCCAGTCCTTGTCCCTAGCCTCAATCGAATAATACTGGAATATTAAATGTGAATAGCAGAGGGATTTATAAGCAATGGTGATGTATCTGGTAGGCTAATGTTTACCCAGATACCATAGACTCCCAGTCCTTGTCCCTAGCCTCAATCGAATAATACTGGAATATTAAATGTGAATAGCAGAGGGATTTATAAGTAATGATGATGTATCTGGTAGGCTAATGTTTACCCAGATGCCATAGACTCCCAGTCCTTGTCCCTAGCCTCAATCGAATAATACTGGAATATTAAATGCAAATAGCAGAGGGATTTATAAGCAATGGTGATGTATCTGGTAGGCTAATGTTTACCCAGATGCCATAGACTCCCAGTCCTTGTCCCTAGCCTCAATCGAATAATACTGGAATATTAAATGTGAATAGCAGAGGGATTTATAAGCAATGGTGATGTATCTGGTAGGCTAATGTTTACCCAGATGCCATAGACTCCCAGTCCTTGTCCTTAGCCTCAATCCATAATACTGGAATATTAAATGTAAATAGAAAAAGGGAGTTATAAGCAATGGTGATGTATCTGGTAGGCTAAGGTTTACCCAGATGCCATAGACTCCCAGTCCTTGTCCCTAGCCTCAATCGAATAATACTGGAATATTAAATGTGAATAGCAGAGGGATTTATAAGCAATGGTGATGTATCTGGTAGGCTAATGTTTACCCAGATGCCATAGACTCCCAGTCCTTGTCCCTAGCCTCAATCGAATAATACTGGAATATTAAATGTGAATAGCAGAGGGATTTATAAGTAATGATGATGTATCTGGTAGGCTAATGTTTACCCAGATGCCATAGACTCCCAGTCCTTGTCCCTAGCCTCAATCCATAATACTGGAATATTAAATGTAAATAGCAGAGGGATTTATAAGCATGGGTGATGTATCTGGTAGGCTAATGTTTACCCAGATGCCATAGACTCCCAGTCCTTGTCCCTAGCCTCAATCGAATAATACTGGAATATTAAATGTGAATAGCAGAGGGATTTATAAGCAATGGTGATGTATCTGGTAGGCTAATGTTTACCCAGATGCCATAGACTCCCAGTCCTTGTCCCTAGCCTCAATCGAATAATACTGGAATATTAAATGTGAATAGCAGAGGGATTTATAAGTAATGATGATGTATCTGGTAGGCTAATGTTTACCCAGATGCCATAGACTCCCACTCCTTGTCCCTAGCCTCAATCCATAATACTAGAATATTAAATGTAAATAGCAGAGGGATTTATAAGCAATGGTGATGTATCTGGTAGGCTAATGTTTACCCAGATGCCATAGACTCCCAGTCCTTGTCCCTAGCCTCAATCCATAATACTGGAATATTAAATGTAAATAGCAGAGGGATTTATAAGCATGGGTGATGTATCTGGTAGGCTAATGTTTACCCAGATGCCATAGACTCCCAGTCCTTGTCCCTAGCCTCAATCGAATAATACTGGAATATTAAATGTGAATAGCAGAGGGATTTATAAGTAATGATGATGTATCTGGTAGGCTAATGTTTACCCAGATGCCATAGACTCCCAGTCCTTGTCCCTAGCCTCAATCCATAATACTAGAATATTAAATGTGAATAGCAGAGGGATTTATAAGTAATGATGATGTATCTGGTAGGCTAATGTTTACCCAGATGCCATAGACTCCCACTCCTTGTCCCTAGCCTCAATCCATAATAATGGAATATTAAATGTAAATAGCAGAGGGATTTATAAGCAATGGTGATGTATCTGGTAGGCTAATGTTTACCCAGATGCCATAGACTCCCAGTCCTTGTCCCTAGCCTCAATCCATAATACTGGAATATTAAATGTAAATAGCAGAGGGATTTATAAGCATGGGTGATGTATCTGGTAGGCTAATGTTTACCCAGATGCCATAGACTCCCAGTCCTTGTCCCTAGCCTCAATCGAATAATACTGGAATATTAAATGTGAATAGCAGAGGGATTTATAAGTAATGATGATGTATCTGGTAGGCTAATGTTTACCCAGATGCCATAGACTCCCACTCCTTGTCCCTAGCCTCAATCCATAATACTAGAATATTAAATGTAAATAGCAGAGGGATTTATAAGCAATGGTGATGTATCTGGTAGGCTAATGTTTACCCAGATGCCATAGACTCCCACTCCTTGTCCCTAGCCTCAATCCATAATACTGGAATATAAAATGTGAATAGCAGAGGGATTTATAAGCAATGGTGATGTATCTGGTAGGCTAATGTTTACCCAGATGCCATAGACTCCCAGTCCTTGTCCCTAGCCTCAATCGAATAATACTGGAATATTAAATGTGAATAGCAGAGGGATTTATAAGTAATGATGATGTATCTGGTAGGCTAATGTTTACCCAGATGCCATAGACTCCCACTCCTTGTCCCTAGCCTCAATCCATAATAATGGAATATTAAATGTAAATAGCAGAGGGATTTATAAGCAATGATGATGTATATGGTAGGCTAATGTTTACCCAGATGCCATAGACTCCCATTCCTTGTCCCTAGCCTCAATCCATAATACTGGAATATAAAATGTGAATAGCAGAGGGATTTATAAGCAATGGTGATGTATCTGGTAGGCTAATGTTTACCCAGATGCCATAGACTCCCAGTCCTTGTCCCTAGCCTCAATCGAATAATACTGGAATATTAAATGTGAATAGCAGAGGGATTTATAAGTAATGATGATGTATCTGGTAGGCTAATGTTTACCCAGATGCCATAGACTCCCACTCCTTGTCCCTAGCCTCAATCCATAATACTAGAATATTAAATGTGAATAGCAGAGGGATTTATAAGCAATGGTGATGTATCTGGTAGGCTAATGTTTACCCAGATGCCATAGACTCCCACTCCTTGTCCCTAGCCTCAATCCATAATACTGGAATATAAAATGTAAATAGCAGAGGGATTTATAAGCAATGGTGATGTATCTGGTAGGCTAATGTTTACCCAGATGCCATAGACTCCCACTCCTTGTCCCTAGCTCAATCCATAATACTGGAATATTAAATGTAAATAGCAGAGGGATTTATAAGCAATGGTGATGTATCTGGTAGGCTAATGTTTACCCAGATGCCATAGACTCTCACTCCTTGTCCCTAGCCTCAATCCATAATACTGGAATATTACATGTAAATAGCAGAGGGATTTATAAGCAATGGTGATGTATCTGGTAGGCTAAGGTTTACCCAGATGCCATAGACTCCCAGTCCTTGTCCCTAGCCTCAATCCATAATACTGGAATATTACATGTAAATAGCAGAGGGATTTATAAGCAATGGTGATGTATCTGGTAGGCTAATGTTTACCCAGATGCCATAGACTCCCAGTCCTTGTCCCTACCCTCAATCCATAATACTAGAATATTAAATGTAAATAGCAGAGGGATTTATAAGCAATGGTGATGTATCTGGTAGGCTAATGTTTACCCAGATGCCATAGACTCCCAGTCCTTGTCCCTAGCCTCAATCCATAATACTGGAATATTAAATGCAAATAGCAGAGGGATTTATAAGCAATGGTGATGTATCTGGTAGGCTAATGTTTACCCAGATGCCATAGACTCCCATTCCTTGTCCCTAGCCTCAATCCATAATACTGGAATATTAAATGTGAATAGCAGAGGGATTTATAAGCAATGGTGATGTATCTGGTAGGCTAATGTTTACCCAGATGCCATGGACTCGCAGTCCTTGTCCCTAGCCTTAATCCATAATACTGGAATATTAAATGTAAATAGCAGAGTGATTTATAAGAAATGGTGATGTATCTGGTAGGCTACTATTTACCCAGATGCCATAGACTCGCAGTCCTTGTCCCTAGCCTCAATCCATAATACTGGAATATTAAATGCAAATAGCAGAGGGATTTATAAGCAATGGTGATGTATCTGGTAGGCTAATGTTTACCCAGATGCCATAAACTCCCAGTCCTTGTCCCTAGCCTCAATCCATAATACTGGAATATTAAATGTGAATAGCAGAGGGATTTATAAGCAATGGTGATGTATCTGGTAGGCTAATGTTTACCCAGATGCCATAGACTCCCAGTCCTTGTCCCTAGCCTCAATCCATAATACTGGAATATTAAATGTGAATAGCAGAGGGATTTATAAGCAATGGTGATGTATCTGGTAGGCTAATGTTTACCCAGATGCCATAGACTCCCAGTCCTTGTCCCTAGCCTCAATCGAATAATACTGGAATATTAAATGTGAATAGCAGAGGGATTTATAAGTAATGATGATGTATCTGGTAGGCTAATGTTTACACAGATGCCATAGACTCCCACTCCTTGTCCCTAGCCTCAATCCATAATACTAGAATATTAAATGTAAATAGCAGAGGGATTTATAAGCAATGGTGATGTATCTGGTAGGCTAATGTTTACCCAGATGCCATAGACTCCCACTCCTTGTCCCTAGCTCAATCCATAATACTGGAATATTAAATGTAAATAGCAGAGGGATTTATAAGCAATGGTGATGTATCTGGTAGGCTAATGTTTACCCAGATGCCATAGACTCCCACTCCTTGTCCCTAGCCTCAATCCATAATACTGGAATATAAAATGTGAATAGCAGAGGGATTTATAAGCAATGGTGATGTATCTGGTAGGCTAATGTTTACCCAGATGCCATAGACTCCCAGTCCTTGTCCCTAGCCTCAATCGAATAATTCTGGAATATTAAATGTGAATAGCAGAGGGATTTATAAGTAATGATGATGTATCTGGTAGGCTAATGTTTACCCAGATGCCATAGACTCCCACTCCTTGTCCCTAGCCTCAATCCATAATACTAGAATATTAAATGTAAATAGCAGAGGGATTTATAAGCAATGGTGATGTATCTGGTAGGCTAATGTTTACCCAGATGCCATAGACTCCCACTCCTTGTCCCTAGCCTCAATCCATAATACTGGAATATAAAATGTAAATAGCAGAGGGATTTATAAGCAATGGTGATGTATCTGGTAGGCTAATGTTTACCCAGATGCCATAGACTCCCAGTCCTTGTCCCTAGCCTCAATCGAATAATACTGGAATATTAAATGTGAATAGCAGAGGGATTTATAAGTAATGATGATGTATCTGGTAGGGTAATGTTTACCCAGATGCCATAGACTCCCACTCCTTGTCCCTAGCCTCAATCCATAATACTAGAATATTAAATGTGAATAGCAGAGGGATTTATAAGCAATGGTGATGTATCTGGTAGGCTAATGTTTACCCAGATGCCATAGACTCCCACTCCTTGTCCCTAGCCTCAATCCATAATACTGGAATATAAAATGTAAATAGCAGAGGGATTTATAAGCAATGGTGATGTATCTGGTAGGCTAATGTTTACCCAGATGCCATAGACTCCCAGTCCTTGTCCCTACCCTCAATCCATAATACTAGAATATTAAATGTAAATAGCAGAGGGATTTATAAGCAATGGTGATGTATCTGGTAGGCTAATGTTTACCCAGATGCCATAGACTCCCAGTCCTTGTCCCTAGCCTCAATCCATAATACTGGAATATTAAATGCAAATAGCAGAGGGATTTATAAGCAATGGTGATGTATCTGGTAGGCTAATGTTTACCCAGATGCCATAGACTCCCATTCCTTGTCCCTAGCCTCAATCCATAATACTGGAATATTAAATGTGAATAGCAGAGGGATTTATAAGCAATGGTGATGTATCTGGTAGGCTAATGTTTACCCAGATGCCATGGACTCGCAGTCCTTGTCCCTAGCCTTAATCCATAATACTGGAATATTAAATGTAAATAGCAGAGTGATTTATAAGAAATGGTGATGTATCTGGTAGGCTACTATTTACCCAGATGCCATAGACTCGCAGTCCTTGTCCCTAGCCTCAATCCATAATACTGGAATATTAAATGCAAATAGCAGAGGGATTTATAAGCAATGGTGATGTATCTGGTAGGCTAATGTTTACCCAGATGCCATAAACTCCCAGTCCTTGTCCCTAGCCTCAATCCATAATACTGGAATATTAAATGTGAATAGCAGAGGGATTTATAAGCAATGGTGATGTATCTGGTAGGCTAATGTTTACCCAGATGCCATAGACTCCCAGTCCTTGTCCCTAGCCTCAATCCATAATACTGGAATATTAAATGTGAATAGCAGAGGGATTTATAAGCAATGGTGATGTATCTGGTAGGCTAATGTTTACCCAGATGCCATAGACTCCCAGTCCTTGTCCCTAGCCTCAATCGAATAATACTGGAATATTAAATGTGAATAGCAGAGGGATTTATAAGTAATGATGATGTATCTGGTAGGCTAATGTTTACACAGATGCCATAGACTCCCACTCCTTGTCCCTAGCCTCAATCCATAATACTAGAATATTAAATGTAAATAGCAGAGGGATTTATAAGCAATGGTGATGTATCTGGTAGGCTAATGTTTACCCAGATGCCATAGACTCCCACTCCTTGTCCCTAGCTCAATCCATAATACTGGAATATTAAATGTAAATAGCAGAGGGATTTATAAGCAATGGTGATGTATCTGGTAGGCTAATGTTTACCCAGATGCCATAGACTCCCACTCCTTGTCCCTAGCCTCAATCCATAATACTGGAATATAAAATGTGAATAGCAGAGGGATTTATAAGCAATGGTGATGTATCTGGTAGGCTAATGTTTACCCAGATGCCATAGACTCCCAGTCCTTGTCCCTAGCCTCAATCGAATAATTCTGGAATATTAAATGTGAATAGCAGAGGGATTTATAAGTAATGATGATGTATCTGGTAGGCTAATGTTTACCCAGATGCCATAGACTCCCACTCCTTGTCCCTAGCCTCAATCCATAATACTAGAATATTAAATGTAAATAGCAGAGGGATTTATAAGCAATGGTGATGTATCTGGTAGGCTAATGTTTACCCAGATGCCATAGACTCCCACTCCTTGTCCCTAGCCTCAATCCATAATACTGGAATATAAAATGTAAATAGCAGAGGGATTTATAAGCAATGGTGATGTATCTGGTAGGCTAATGTTTACCCAGATGCCATAGACTCCCAGTCCTTGTCCCTAGCCTCAATCGAATAATACTGGAATATTAAATGTGAATAGCAGAGGGATTTATAAGTAATGATGATGTATCTGGTAGGGTAATGTTTACCCAGATGCCATAGACTCCCACTCCTTGTCCCTAGCCTCAATCCATAATACTAGAATATTAAATGTGAATAGCAGAGGGATTTATAAGCAATGGTGATGTATCTGGTAGGCTAATGTTTACCCAGATGCCATAGACTCCCACTCCTTGTCCCTAGCCTCAATCCATAATACTGGAATATAAAATGTAAATAGCAGAGGGATTTATAAGCAATGGTGATGTATCTGGTAGGCTAATGTTTACCCAGATGCCATAGACTCCCTCTCCTTGTCCCTAGCTCAATCCATAATACTGGAATATTAAATGTAAATAGCAGAGGGATTTATAAGCAATGGTGATGTATCTGGTAGGCTAATGTTTACCCAGATGCCATAGACTCTCACTCCTTGTCCCTAGCCTCAATCCATAATACTGGAATATTAAATGTGAATAGCAGAGGGATTTATAAGTAATGATGATGTATCTGGTAGGCTAATGTTTACCCAGATGCCATAGACTCCCACTCCTTGTCCCTAGCCTCAATCCATAATACTAGAATATTAAATGTGAATAGCAGAGGGATTTATAAGCAATGGTGATGTATCTGGTAGGCTAATGTTTACCCAGATGCCATAGACTCCCACTCCTTGTCCCTAGCCTCAATCCATAATACTGGAATATAAAATGTAAATAGCAGAGGGATTTATAAGCAATGGTGATGTATCTGGTAGGCTAATGTTTACCCAGATGCCATAGACTCCCACTCCTTGTCCCTAGCTCAATCCATAATACTGGAATATTAAATGTAAATAGCAGAGGGATTTATAAGCAATGGTGATGTATCTGGTAGGCTAATGTTTACCCAGATGCCATAGACTCTCACTCCTTGTCCCTAGCCTCAATCCATAATACTGGAATATTAAATGTGAATAGCAGAGGGATTTATAAGTAATGATGATGTATCTGGTAGGCTAATGTTTACCCAGATGCCATAGACTCCCACTCCTTGTCCCTAGCCTCAATCCATAATACTAGAATATTAAATGTAAATAGCAGAGGGATTTATAAGCAATGGTGATGTATCTGGTAGGCTAATGTTTACCCAGATGCCATAGACTCCCACTCCTTGTCCCTAGCCTCAATCCATAATACTGGAATATAAAATGTAAATAGCAGAGGGATTTATAAGCAATGGTGATGTATCTGGTAGGCTAATGTTTACCCAGATGCCATAGACTCCCACTCCTTGTCCCTAGCTCAATCCATAATACTGGAATATTAAATGTAAATAGCAGAGGGATTTATAAGCAATGGTGATGTATCTGGTAGGCTAATGTTTACCCAGATGCCATAGACTCCCACTCCTTGTCCCTAGCCTCAATCCATAATACTGGAATATTAAATGTGAATAGCAGAGGGATTTATAAGCAATGGTGATGTATCTGGTAGGCTAATGTTTACCCAGATGCCATAGACTCCCAGTCCTTGTCCCTAGCCTCAATCGAATAATACTGGAATATTAAATGTGAATAGCAGAGGGATTTATAAGTAATGATGATGTATCTGGTAGGCTAATGTTTACCCAGATGCCATAGACTCCCACTCCTTGTCCCTAGCCTCAATCCATAATACTAGAATATTAAATGTAAATAGCAGAGGGATTTATAAGCAATGGTGATGTATCTGGTAGGCTAATGTTTACCCAGATGCCATAGACTCCCACTCCTTGTCCCTAGCCTCAATCCATAATACTGGAATATAAAATGTAAATAGCAGAGGGATTTATAAGCAATGGTGATGTATCTGGTAGGCTAATGTTTACCCAGATGCCATAGACTCCCACTCCTTGTCCCTAGCTCAATCCATAATACTGGAATATTAAATGTAAATAGCAGAGGGATTTATAAGCAATGGTGATGTATCTGGTAGGCTAATGTTTACCCAGATGCCATAGACTCCCACTCCTTGTCCCTAGCCTCAATCCATAATACTGGAATATAAAATGTGAATAGCAGAGGGATTTATAAGCAATGGTGATGTATCTGGTAGGCTAATGTTTACCCAGATGCCATAGACTCCCAGTCCTTGTCCCTAGCCTCAATCGAATAATACTGGAATATTAAATGTGAATAGCAGAGGGATTTATAAGTAATGATGATGTATCTGGTAGGCTAATGTTTACCCAGATGCCATAGACTCCCACTCCTTGTCCCTAGCCTCAATCCATAATACTAGAATATTAAATGTGAATAGCAGAGGGATTTATAAGCAATGGTGATGTATCTGGTAGGCTAATGTTTACCCAGATGCCATAGACTCCCACTCCTTGTCCCTAGCCTCAATCCATAATACTGGAATATAAAATGTAAATAGCAGAGGGATTTATAAGCAATGGTGATGTATCTGGTAGGCTAATGTTTCCCAGATGCCATAGACTCCCACTCCTTGTCCCTAGCTCAATCCATAATACTGGAATATTAAATGTAAATAGCAGAGGGATTTATAAGCAATGGTGATGTATCTGGTAGGCTAATGTTTACCCAGATGCCATAGACTCTCACTCCTTGTCCCTAGCCTCAATCCATAATACTGGAATATTAAATGTAAATAGCAGAGGGATTTATAAGCAATGGTGATGTATCTGGTAGGCTAATGTTTACCCAGATGCCATAGACTCCCACTCCTTGTCCCTAGCTCAATCCATAATACTGGAATATTAAATGTAAATAGCAGAGGGATTTATAAGCAATGGTGATGTATCTGGTAGGCTAATGTTTACCCAGATGCCATAGACTCTCACTCCTTGTCCCTAGCCTCAATCCATAATACTGGAATATTACATGTAAATAGCAGAGGGATTTATAAGCAATGGTGATGTATCTGGTAGACTAAGGTTTACCCAGATGCCATAGACTCCCAGTCCTTGTCCCTAGCCTCAATCCATAATACTGGAATATTACATGTAAATAGCAGAGGGATTTATAAGCAATGGTGATGTATCTGGTAGGCTAATGTTTACCCAGATGCCATAGACTCCCAGTCCTTGTCCCTACCCTCAATCCATAATACTAGAATATTAAATGTAAATAGCAGAGGGATTTATAAGCAATGGTGATGTATCTGGTAGGCTAATGTTTACCCAGATGCCATAGACTCCCAGTCCTTGTCCCTAGCCTCAATCCATAATACTGGAATATTAAATGTAAATAGCAGAGGGATTTATAAGCAATGGTGATGTATCTGGTAGGCTAATGTTTACCCAGATGCCATAGACTCCCAGTCCTTGTCCCTAGCCTCAATCCATAATACTGGAATATTAAATGCAAATAGCAGAGGGATTTATAAGCAATGGTGATGTATCTGGTAGGCTAATGTTTACCCAGATGCCATAGACTCCCACTCCTTGTCCCTAGCCTCAATCCATAATACTGGAATATTAAATGTAAATAGCAGAGGGATTTATAAGCAATGGTGATGTATCTGGTAGGCTAATGTTTACCCAGATGCCATAGACTCGCAGTCCTTGTCCCTAGCCTCAATCCATAATACTGGAATATTAAATGCAAATAGCAGAGGGATTTATAAGCAATGGTGATGTATCTGGTAGGCTAATGTTTACCCAGATGCCATAGACTCCCATTCCTTGTCCCTAGCCTCAATCCATAATACTGGAATATTAAATGTAAATAGCAGAGGGATTTATAAGCAATGGTGATGTATCTGGTAGGCTAATGTTTACCCAGATGCCATGGACTCGCAGTCCTTGTCCCTAGCCTTAATCCATAATACTGGAATATTAAATGTAAATAGCAGAGTGATTTATAAGCAATGGTGATGTATCTGCTAGGCTACTGTTTACCCAGATGCCATAGACTCCCACTCCTTGTCCCTAGCCTCAATCCATAATACTGGAATATTAAATGCAAATAGCAGAGGGATTTATAAGCAATGGTGATCTATCTGGTAGGCTAATGTTTACCCAGATGCCATAAACTCCCAGTCCTTGTCCCTAGCCTCAATCCATAATACTGGAATATTAAATGTGAATAGCAGAGGGATTTATAAGCAATGGTGATGTATCTGGTAGGCTAATGTTTACCCAGATGCCATAGACTCCCAGTCCTTGTCCCTAGCCTCAATCCATAATACTGGAATATTAAATGTGAATAGCAGAGGGATTTATAAGCAATGGTGATGTATCTGGTAGGCTAATGTTTACCCAGATGCCATAGACTCCCAGTCCTTGTCCCTAGCCTCAATCCATAATACTGGAATATTAAATGTGAATAGCAGAGGGATTTATAAGCAATGGTGATGTATCTGGTAGGCTAATGTTTACCCAGATGCCATAGACTCCCAGTCCTTGTCCCTAGCCTCAATCCATAATACTGGAATATTAAATGTGAATAGCAGAGGGATTTATAAGCAATGGTGATGTATCTGGTAGGCTAATGTTTACCCAGATGCCATAGACTCCGAGTCCTTGTCCCTAGCCTCAATCCATAATACTGGAATATTAAATGTAAATAGCAGAGGGATTTATAAGCAATGGCGATGTATCTGGTAGGCTAATGGTTACCCAGATGCCATAGACTCCCAGTCCTTGTCCCTAGCCTCAATACATAATACTGGAATATTAAATGTAAATAGCAGAGGGATTTATAAGCAATGGTGATGTATCTGGTAGGCTAATGTTTACCCAGATGCCATAGACTCCCAGTCCTTGTCCCTAGCCTCAATCCATAATACTGGAATATTAAATGCAAATAGCAGAGGGATTTATAAGCAATGGTGATGTATCTGGTAGGCTAATGTTTACCCAGATGCCATAGACTCCCACTCCTTGTCCCTAGCCTCAATCCATAATACTGGAATATTAAATGTAAATAGCATAGGGAGTTATAAGCAATGGTGATGTATCTGGTAGGCTAATGTTTACCCAAATGCCATAGCCTCCCACTCCTTGTCCCTAGCCTCAATCCATAATACTGGAATATTAAATGTGAATAGCAGAGGGATTTATAAGCAATGGTGATGTATCTGGTAGGCTAATGTTTACCCAGATGCCATAGACTCCCAGTCCTTGTCCCTAGCCTCAATCCATAATACTGGAATATTAAATGTAAATAGCAGAGGGATTTATAAGCAATGGTGATGTATCTGGTAGGCTAATGTTTACCCAGATGCCATAGACTCCCAGTCCTTGTCCCTAGCCTCAATCCATAATACTGGAATATTAAATGTAAATAGCAGAGGGATTTATAAGCAATGGTGATGTATCTGGTAGGCTAATGTTTACCCAGATGCCATAAACTCCCAGTCCTTGTCCCTAGCCTCAATCCATAATACTGGAATAATAAATGTAAATAGCAGAGGGATTTATAAGCAATGGTGATGTATCTGGTAGGCTAATGTTTACCCAGATGCCATAGACTCCCAGTCCTTGTCCCTAGCCTCAATCCATAATACTGGAATATTAAATGCAAATAGCAGAGGGATTTATAAGCAATGTTGATGTATCTGGTAGGCTAATGTTTACCCAGATGCCATAGACTCCCACTCCTTGTCCCTAGCCTCAATCCATAATACTGGAATATTAAATGTAAATAGCAGAGGGATTTATAAGCAATGGTGATGTATCTGGTAGGCTAATGTTTACCCAGATGCCATAGACTCCCATTCCTTGTCCCTAGCCTCAATCCATAATACTGGAATATTAAATGTGAATAGCAGAGGGATTTATAAGCAATGGTGATGTATCTGGTAGGCTAATGTTTACCCAGATGCCATGGACTCGCAGTCCTTGTCCCTAGCCTTAATCCATAATACTGGAATATTAAATGTAAATAGCAGAGTGATTTATAAGCAATGGTGATGTATCTGGTAGGCTACTGTTTACCCAGATGCCATAGACTCGCAGTCCTTGTCCCTAGCCTCAATCCATAATACTGGAATATTAAATGCAAATAGCAGAGGGATTTATAAGCAATGGTGATGTATCTGGTAGGCTAATGTTTACCCAGATGCCATAAACTCCCAGTCCTTGTCCCTAGCCTCAATCCATAATACTGGAATATTAAATGTGAATAGCAGAGGGATTTATAAGCAATGGTGATGTATCTGGTAGGCTAATGTTTACCCAGATGCCATAGACTCCCAGTCCTTGTCCCTAGCCTCAATCCATAATACTGGAATATTAAATGTGAATAGCAGAGGGATTTATAAGCAATGGTGATGTATCTGGTAGGCTAATGTTTACCCAGATGCCATAGACTCCCAGTCCTTGTCCCTAGCCTCAATCCATAATACTGGAATATTAAATGTAAATAGCAGAGGGATTTATAAGCAATGGTGATGTATCTGGTAGGCTAATGTTTACCCAGATGCCATAGACTCCCAGTCCTTGTCCCTAGCCTCAATCCATAATACTGGAATATTAAATGTAAATAGCAGAGGGATTTATAAACAATGGTGATTTATCTGGTAGGCTAATGTTTACCCAGATGCCATAGACACCCAGTCCTTGTCCATAGCCTCAATCCATAATACTGGAATATTAAATGTGAATAGCAGAGGGATTTATAAGCAATGGCGATGTATCTGGTAGGCTAATGTTTACCCAGATGCCATAGACTCCCAGTCCTTGTCCCTAGCCTCAATCCATAATACTGGAATATTAAATGTAAATAGCAGAGGGATTTATAAGCAATGGTGATGTATCTGGTAGGCTAATGTTTACCCAGATGCCATAGACTCCGAGTCCTTGTCCCTAGCCTCAATCCATAATACTGGAATATTAAATGTAAATAGCAGAGGGATTTATAAGCAATGGTGATGTATCTGGTAGGCTAATGTTTACCCAGATGCCATAGACTCCCAGTCCTTGTCCCTACCCTCAATCCATAATACTGGAATATTAAATGTAAATAGCAGAGGGATTTATAAGCAATGGTGATGTATCTGGTAGGCTAATGTTTACCCAGATGCCATAGACTCCCAGTCCTTGTCCCTAGCCTCAATACATAATACTGGAATATTAAATGTAAATAGCAGAGGGATTTATAAGCAATGGTGATGTATCTGGTAGGCTAATGTTTACCCAGATGCCATAGACTCCCAGTCCTTGTCCCTAGCCTCAATCCATAATACTGGAATATTAAATGCAAATAGCAGAGGGATTTATAAGCAATGGTGATGTATCTGGTAGGCTAATGTTTACCCAGATGCCATAGACTCCCACTCCTTGTCCCTAGCCTCAATCCATAATACTGGAATATTAAATGCAAATAGCAGAGGGATTTATAAGCAATGGTGATGTATCTGGTAGGCTAATGTTTACCCAGATGCCATAGACTCCCATTCCTTGTCCCTAGCCTCAATCCATAATACTGGAATATTAAATGTGAATATCAGAGGGATTTATAAGCAATGGTGATGTATCTGGTAGGCTAATGTTTACCCAGATGCCATGGACTCGCAGTCCTTGTCCCTAGCCTTAATCCATAATACTGGAATATTAAATGTAAATAGCAGAGTGATTTATAAGCAATGGTGATGTATCTGGTAGGCTACTGTTTACCCAGATGCCATAGACTCGCAGTCCTTGTCCCTAGCCTCAATCCATAATACTGGAATATTAAATGCAAATAGCAGAGGGATTTATAAGCAATGGTGATGTATCTGGTAGGCTAATGTTTACCCAGATGCCATAAACTCCCAGTCCTTGTCCCTAGCCTCAATACATAATACTGGAATATTAAATGTGAATAGCAGAGGGATTTATAAGCAATGGTGATGTATCTGGTAGGCTAATGTTTACCCAGATGCCATAGACTCCCAGTCCTTGTCCCTAGCCTCAATCCATAATACTGGAATATTAAATGTGAATAGCAGAGGGATTTATAAGCAATGGTGATGTATCTGGTAGGCTAATGTTTACCCAGATGCCATAGACTCCCAGTCCTTGTCCCTAGCCTCAATCCATAATACTGGAATATTAAATGTAAATAGCAGAGGGATTTATAAGCAATGGTGATGTATCTGGTAGGCTAATGTTTACCCAGATGCCATAGACTCCCAGTCCTTGTCCCTAGCCTCAATCCATAATACTGGAATATTAAATGTAAATAGCAGAGGGATTTATAAGCAATGGTGATTTATCTGGTAGGCTAATGTTTACCCAGATGCCATAGACTCCCAGTCCTTGTCCCTAGCCTCAATCCATAATACTGGAATATTAAATGTAAATAGCAGAGGGATTTATAAGCAATGGTGATGTATCTGGTAGGCTAATGTTTACCCAGATGCCATAGACTCCGAGTCCTTGTCCCTAGCCTCAATCCATAATACTGGAATATTAAATGTAAATAGCAGAGGGATTTATAAGCAATGGTGATGTATCTGGTAGGCTAATGTTTACCCAGATGCCATAGACTCCCAGTCCTTGTCCCTACCCTCAATCCATAATACTGGAATATTAAATGTAAATAGCAGAGGGATTTATAAGCAATGGTGATGTATCTGGTAGGCTAATGTTTACCCAGATGCCATAGACTCCCAGTCCTTGTCCCTAGCCTCAATACATAATACTGGAATATTAAATGCAAATAGCAGAGGGATTTATAAGCAATGGTGATGTATCTGGTAGGCTAATGTTTACCCAGATGCCATAGACTCCCACTCCTTGTCCCTAGCCTCAATCCATAATACTGGAATAATAAATGCAAATAGCAGAGGGATTTATAAGCAATGTTGATGTATCTGGTAGGCTAATGTTTACCCAGATGCCATAGACTCCCACTCCTTGTCCCTAGCCTCAATCCATAATACTGGAATATTAAATGTAAATAGCAGAGGGATTTATAAGCAATGGTGATGTATCTGGTAGGCTAATGTTTACCCAGATGCCATAGACTCCCAGTCCTTGTCCCTAGCCTCAATCCATAATACTGGAATATTAAATGCAAATAGCAGAGGGATTTATAAGCAATGGTGATGTATCTGGTAGGCTAATGTTTACCCAGATGCCATAGACTCCCATTCCTTGTCCCTAGCCTCAATCCATAATACTGGAATATTAAATGTGAATAGCAGAGGGATTTATAAGCAATGGTGATGTATCTGGTAGGCTAATGTTTACCCAGATGCCATGGACTCGCAGTCCTTGTCCCTAGCCTTAATCCATAATACTGGAATATTAAATGTAAATAGCAGAGTGATTTATAAGAAATGGTGATGTATCTGGTAGGCTACTGTTTACCCAGATGCCATAGACTCGCAGTCCTTGTCCCTAGCCTCAATCCATAATACTGGAATATTAAATGCAAATAGCAGAGGGATTTATAAGCAATGGTGATGTATCTGGTAGGCTAATGTTTACCCAGATGCCATAAACTCCCAGTCCTTGTCCCTAGCCTCAATCCATAATACTGGAATATTAAATGTGAATAGCAGAGGGATTTATAAGCAATGGTGATGTATCTGGTAGGCTAATGTTTACCCAGATGCCATAGACTCCCAGTCCTTGTCCCTAGCCTCAATCCATAATACTGGAATATTAAATGTGAATAGCAGAGGGATTTATAAGCAATGGTGATGTATCTGGTAGGCTAATGTTTACCCAGATGCCATAGACTCCCAGTCCTTGTCCCTAGCCTCAATCCATAATACTGGAATATTAAATGTAAATAGCAGAGGGATTTATAAGCAATGGTGATTTATCTGGTAGGCTAATGTTTACCCAGATGCCATAGACTCCCAGTCCTTGTCCCTAGCCTCAATCCATAATACTGGAATATTAAATGTAAATAGCAGAGGGATTTATAAGCAATGGTGATGTATCTGGTAGGCTAATGTTTACCCAGATGCCATAGACTCCCAGTCCTTGTCCCTAGCCTCAATCCATAATACTGGAATATTAAATGTAAATAGCAGAGGGATTTATAAGCAATGGTGATGTATCTGGTAGGCTAATGTTTACCCAGATGCCATAGACTCCCACTCCTTGTCCCTAGCCTCAATCCATAATACTGGAATATTAAATGCAAATAGCAGAGGGATTTATAAGCAATGGTGATGTATCTGGTAGGCTAATGTTTACCCAGATGCCATAGACTCCCAGTCCTTGTCCCTACCCTCAATCCATAATACTGGAATATTAAATGTAAATAGCAGAGGGATTTATAAGCAATGGTGATGTATCTGGTAGGCTAATGTTTACCCAGATGCCATAGACTCCCAGTCCTTGTCCCTAGCCTCAATACATAATACTGGAATATTAAATGTAAATAGCAGAGGGATTTATAAGCAATGGTGATGTATCTGGTAGGCTAATGTTTACCCAGATGCCATAGACTCCCAGTCCTTGTCCCTAGCCTCAATCCATAATACTGGAATATTAAATGCAAATAGCAGAGGGATTTATAAGCAATGGTGATGTATCTGGTAGGCTAATGTTTACCCAGATGCCATAGACTCCCACTCCTTGTCCCTAGCCTCAATCCATAATACTGGAATATTAAATGTGAATAGCAGAGGGATTTATAAGCAATGGTGATGTATCTGGTAGGCTAATGTTTACCCAGATGCCATAAACTCCCAGTCCTTGTCCCTAGCCTCAATCCATAATACTGGAATATTAAATGTGAATAGCAGAGGGATTTATAAGCAATGGTGATGTATCTGGTAGGCTAATGTTTACCCAGATGCCATAGACTCCCAGTCCTTGTCCCTAGCCTCAATCCATAATACTGGAATATTAAATGTAAATAGCAGAGGGATTTATAAGCAATGGTGATGTATCTGGTAGGCTAATTTTTACCCAGATGCCATAGACTCCCAGTCCTTGTCCCTAGCCTCAATCCATAATACTGGAATATTAAATGTAAATAGCAGAGGGATTTATAAGCAATGGTGATGTATCTGGTAGGCTAATGTTTACCCAGATGCCATAAACTCCCAGTCCTTGTCCCTAGCCTCAATCCATAATACTGGAATATTAAATGTGAATAGCAGAGGGATTTATAAGCAATGGTGATGTATCTGGTAGGCTAATGTTTACCCAGATGCCATAGACTCCCAGTCCTTGTCCCTAGCCTCAATCCATAATACTGGAATATTAAATTTGAATAGCAGAGGGATTTATAAGCAATGGTGATGTATCTGGTAGGCTAATGTTTACCCAGATGCCATAGACTCCCAGTCCTTGTCCCTAGCCTCAATCCATAATACTGGAATAATAAATGTAAATAGCAGAGGGATTTATAAGCAATGGTCATGTATCTGGTAGGCTAATGTTTACCCAGATGCCAAAGTCCCCCCAATGTTTGTACCTAGCCTAACTCTAGAATATTGTCATATTAAATGTGAGGGAGATTGTCAAACATGCTCTAAAATATTCTAATACTGGCTTGTTTTCTCGGGTGCTTGAAACACAGGTTCAATGACTAGCAAAAACTATTAATACACAATTAGCTTTTATAAATCGGTGATGTAAAGAATAGTAATATTTTTCCCAAACCATAAAGAAAATTTATGAATGATAAATCTGCTGCATATATTTAATGTCAATTAGACTTTAAAGCAGTTCTTTATAACTCTGTTAACCATGGTCTACTGTGTCTCTTGCTTGTTATTCTTGCCACTCCCATACATAAGTAGAAGTAGAGAAAATAGCTATACTAGCTTAGAAACTGCCCTACCAAGTGCTATTTAAGTTTAGCTCCTATGAAGGTTTCTTGATTAGGCCTTCATCACAATAATAGATGCACTAGGCAACAATAAACTACATAAGAACTCCAAATTGATCACTGCATTTAAGTATTGCATTAATATCTAAGCTTACCTTTTAAAAGTTCAACAATAATTCTTCTGCCATCACTTAAAGACAATTTGATGCACATAGGTCCTTACTTTCTGTACAAACAATTATTTTTATTTTATGGGGGACTTTCACTGGATTTCACAATTAATTTTGATTATTCCCAAATTATAAAAATTGTTATACAAAAAAATTTGTGACAAAAAATATCACCAGTAGATAAAAGCATTGGTTAGATCCAGTAGCTAGACCCAATGAGTTGGGGGTTCAATACCAGGCTACAGCAGTGGTAAACAAAAAAAAAACATGAAGAGTTGAGTTAAAGAGAAATAACTGAGACATCTGGAAGAGACGTGGCACGTGGAACTAGAACAATCTATCCTGGTGGATGAAATATAGGTTTCGGTTCAAAATTCTAATCACCTGAAGAAGGCTGGAATGTACAACCGGTGAAACATTGTGAATATGGCAATGAAGTTGAGGATAACGGTCCAAATAATGTAAATAATCATAGTACCTCATCTCAGAGATATAGAGATCTATGAATAGTTAGATAGCACAGTCAATGTTTTTTTACATTCTGGCAATGTTTAACCCTCGGGCCCTCAAAACAGCATGTCAAAAGGATGGTTATTCCTTTGACACTGCTATTATTGTATACACTTTTTGACTCCCTTGGCAATGATTATTGTTCTTTTAAAAGCGATGATTGGAATTTTAATAAAACGCAAACATATGAAAATAGATTTATACATTTTCTTTATTCTTGTGAATTGACAACAAAGATGTTAAACACTATTTATTTATTAGATTGAATAGAAAAACTTGTTTTTATATTTCTTTATAAAATAGTAAATAATTACTATTGCATTGTAAATAGTTTACATATTTTGATAATTTTGTAATTTTTTATAAATTTTCGAATAAAAAGATTTCTTTTCAAAATTTCTTTCTTTTATTAAATGGTAAATAATAAATATTGCATTGTACTTGACTCACATATTTTTATAATCTTGTAAGGAAACATTGCTGAGGGAGTCAAAAGTGTGTACAGTGATAGTGGTGTCAAGGCAATAACCGTCCTTTTGACACACCATTGGTATTTCAGAAGCAATGGTTAAACATTGTCAAAATTCTTTCATCTGCTGGATGCTTTCAAGATGTGGACAATCATGGCTCTCCACAACTTCCCCCACCATTGTAGCTCTGAACAATATTTGTCTCTTTACTATCACTCTTAGTACCTATTCTGCCATCCATTTACACAAGCTCATTAGATAGGTTGATCATGGCTCTCCCCAACTTCTTATCCTTTGTAGCTCTAAGAAATGTTTGTCCCTATGCTTCCTCATTCCTTACCTGCCACCCATTTACATAATCATTAGATAGATTGATCATGGCTCTCCCCAACTTCCTATCCCTTCTAGCTTGAAGCAGTATTTGTTCTTTACTATCACTCTGTCCTTTCTGCCATTCATTTACACAAGCTCATTAAGCAAGTTGATCATGTCTCTCCCAAACTTCCTCTCTGTTATAGCTCTAAGCAATGTCTGTCTATATTTCTGAGATAAGGTATTATGTACAGTATTTACATTAGTCGGACTATTGTCCTCTTCTTTGTCGACATATTTGTCACAACGTTTCGGCCGTTGTACGCTCCGGCCTTCTTCAGGTGGTTGGAATTTCGAACTGAACCCTTTATTTCGATCACTGGGGTAGACTGTTCTAGTTCCACGTGCCATGGTTGATGGATGTCAGTTATCAGTTATCTCCTGCTAATTTTCCCTCTGAAAGTTCTCCACTGCCTTAACCGGGTATTGAACTCACACTCTTTGGGTCTGTCACTGGATCTAACCAATACCTTTATCCACTGTGCCATGTGTCCTTGTAGAACAGTCTACCCCAGTGATCGAAATAAAGGGTTCAGTTTGAAATTCCAACCACCTGAAGAAGGCCGGAGCGTACAACGGCCGAAACGTTGTGACAAATATGGCGACAAAGATGAGGACAATAGTCCGACTAATGTAAATACTCTAAGCAATGGTTGTTTTTTTACTACCCCTCTCAGTCTTTTTTCTGTCATCCATTTACACAAACTCATTGGATAGGTTTGTCATGGTTCTCCACAACTTCCTATTTGTTGTAGCTCTAAGTAATGTTTGTCTCCTTACTATCCATCCTAGTCCCTGTCCTGCCATCCATTTGCACAAGCTCATTAGGTCGGTTGATCATGGCTCTCCACAACTTCCTATCCTAGTTCTAAGTAATGGTTTATAGTCACAATGTTTTGGCCATTATCACTACTGGCCTTCTTCAAACACTCGTTATATTTCAGAATTTTGACTCAAACCCTTTATTCAATCTACAATATAGACTGTTCTCATTACATAATCCATAATAAGGGGAGATAACTCATTATTGTTAATGATAATTATATTGTTCTGCTAGATTCACTTGTTTAGGTCAGGCAAGTAAATCAAGTAGAATGACCAAAAGCAGCATCACAAAGATTAAGAAAAGGGCAAAATAACAAAAACTAATAATAGTTATTTCCCCTTAGCATGGACAACAGAATGAGAATATTCTGGTACTGTCAAGTGGATAGATGGTTCAACTTAAAAACCTGTGAATAGTAGTAATTGAATATGACAAGTTCCTGGACAAGGATTGTACTTATAACAACCAAGAAAAGGATAACAGTTTAAATAAATGGGGTACAAAATGTTATTTTAAAAGTGTATATTGGTGGGATATCATTTTAGTTTCGTTTGGTGTGTTTTACGGCAGATCAACCTCAATGGGTTATTTAATGCCGACAAAATTTTTATTGCTGGTAATATTTTGTTTTGTCAAAAAATCTATTTCTGGTAATATTTTTCCTTCAAAAATGTATTACTGGTAATAATTTTTTTCAAAAAAGTATTGTTGGTAATATTTTTTCCTCAAAAATGTATTGCTCGTAATATTTATTTTTTAAAAAACATTGTTGGTAATATTTTTCTTTTTTCCAAAAATGTATTGCTGGTAATAGTTTTTTTTTTTTCTTCAAAAATTTATTGCTGGAAATAATTTTTTTATAAAATATTTCTGGTATTAAAACCTGTTTTTACACTTTCATAGTGTTTTTACCCCGATTTCGGGGTTAACTATTTCCCCATAACTGGGACCCTAACAGGTGCTACCACCCCATGTCAGAGTGGACCTGGGAACACCAGCAATTAAGAGGTGGTTCCATGCTCCTCAAAACCTCCTAATCAGAGGCTTTGCTGCTGGATGTAGTTTATCGTCTTACCCAGGACGCGGATGCAGTTTATCGTCATACCCAGGATGGGATATTATTTTATAACTGGTCCCTATCTCAAAGATCTTCCAAACAAGAATAAATACAAATTACTAAAAGAGAAAAATGTAAAGAAGAGTCAAAATATATTTTACAGTTTTTATTAAATGTAACCATGTAAAACAACTTGACATAAACATGGTACTTACAGTTAGTAAGATTTGCACTCTACAAGATCACTACTACCTTTTGAGTTAAGGTGAGGTGGTCAACTACCATCTATGAATAACTTTGTTCCCCATGGTGTGAGTCGGGACATTGGTTGCAGCACAAGTTGCTCTCACCTCCTCTGTGGACCGGGCTGGTATATAACTGTGGCAAGGGCCTTAATCGATCTTGGTTGTCCCTACTGTGCCAAGGGCATTAACTCACCTCATTTATCTGTTCGCTAGGTGCAGTGTTCTATCTAAACCCTACAATATATAAAACAGAGAAGAAGGGAAAAAAATGACTGATGTTGATTCTCTCATCATAAATTTTTCCTTCCCTTTTTTAGTCATGGTGCCCATGTTTGTTTTTTCCTCATTTGACTCTGAAGAGTGAGGACCAATAAAAGGTTAGCCTCTTTTTTGTTGTCATAAATTTTTTACTGTAAGTAATGATTTTTTTCCTTGTGCGTCTTCCTACTTCCATTTTATATATTTTTGTATATGTTTTAGAGTCTGTTGGTTTGGCAATTCATGTTTTGGTATCAGTTTCTGTTTTTTTCCCTTGATACCGCGGTTTTTGATTCAGTTTTTCGATTTTTAATTTATTATTTTTGCTTTCTAAGGAAGACATTCATTTTCTTGTGTAATGATAGCATTTCCAGTCGATATGTGATTTCGTTTGAGATTGATAAATTTGCAACTTAGTCTGTTCAACTTGCAAATTCTTGTATATTTATGGTCCAATCTTAAAAATATTCATATAATTGGAAAGAAAAGAAAATAATCTTTCTAAATATGGAATTTGTATGTGCTTTTATTCATTGAATTATTTTTTTACAGCAAGTTAAAACGGTATTTGAATATATTTTGCTTTGAACAGCCGAAAATGCGAAATATGATTTTTTCGAGACTAAATTTTACACGTTACTTTGCTTTGCAAAATCCAAGTGACTAATCTTTATCAATATTCTTGAAATTGTACACTCAATTAGAAGACACCTGGAACTACAACCAGGAAGATGTTCATTTCTTCTCTGACCCAAGGAAGCAAATTCCTTAAAAAATTATGAAGTAAGCAAAAAAAGCAAAAGGCAACTGATAGTAATAAATGTGTGGTAAAAGAACCTTCAAATTATTGAAACTAGTGTCTGCCTCTGACTATTGGCTAAAAAAGAATAATTTTTACTTTGGGTTTAAAAAAAATGACTTGCAGTTTTGAAAATATACACATTTTAAAACTGAGATTAAAACTTACTTTATATTTTTAACATCTCATTTTAGGTGTATTCGCTAGATAGAAACATAATTTTATTTGTAGAAAACAATTAATTTTGCACTAGAGACTCGCATATCTGGAAATATACACATTTTAAAAGTGAAATTAAGAACTATTTTAATTATTCTTAATATTTAATTTAGGTGAATTCCCTAGATAAAAAAACAATTCAGAAAAAATAATTACCCTCTTTGCCTTACAAAAAATCCGACTTCATAAAATTTAACATTAATACGAAAATGGGAACTATTTTTTTAAATTTTTACTTACTATTTTGTTGTTAACTTAATTTTATCGCAAAAAGTTTTTTTCTTTTTTGAAAACTGAAACAAATAGATTTCAGACATCATGTATTTCCTTTTTTTCTTCTTCATTTCTTTTGTAAACAAATAGATTTCACATTTATTTCCTAAAACTAAAATGTTTTTAACATATTTTTGTTCAATCTTTTTCTCTTACAATGGTATAAATGTTGATAAAATTTAATTTTATTAACATCTGAAAGTTTTTTTCAATAGTGCTTTCTTTGGATATGGTCACTCAGTAGTGATGATAGCACTTAAAAAAAAAAGGACGAACGATTTCAGTTTTGTAAAAAATTTCAATGCAGTTTCACAGTGTGAAAATGAAACCGGAAAAAGTTGTTTTTTTGGTTAAAACGCCCATCTCTAATATGTTTATATATACTTAAAAAAATGTTTTTAAATCCCTAATAAATCAATATATTAATCCATTAACTTAATAAATGTGGTTGTCTTTATTTATTTTTTTTTGTAATCATTTTACCCCAAGTAAGGCAATAAAGCCACTAAACACGAGGAGTTACTGAATGTCAAAGAATATAAGTAAAATAAAATATTAAGGCACAAGAACAATAAAAGAACAAGAATTAAGAAAACAGATGATGTTTGATGTTGCATTTAAATTTTTAAAGAGCATAGTTCACAGGAAAGCAAGAAGCTGGAAGAGAGTTTCACAAGCTAGAAATGTGAGAGTTAGCATAAAACTTAGTTACATCTAACCATTTCAACTGTAAAGTGATGAGACCTAGTTGCCAATCAAGTATCATACTTAAATTCCTAAAGGTATCAAAGAAGAAAGCTCAGTTACTAAACCATTGAGTAACCTGTATTCATAGTTTTAGAGTAATCAAAATGTATGTACAAACCATCAATGGATCTTTGTGTAGTCATTTATAGCAGTAGTCTCTTTGTATTTTAGAGATGTGCACACTATAGGTGCAGAGGTAAGTGCAAATAGATGTTTGTGTATTCTGCAGTTTCTATAAACAAAAGCAGAAAATGTCAGTGTTATTTTCTAGTCAGCTATTTAAAGGTTAAAAAAAAAAACCCTATTAATTAAAGTGTGGCTTTTAAACTAGTATTTGGCATACCTCATCTATTTTTAAAAGTATAGTCTTCCAGTTGCACACACAGACATGAACATGGTAATTATAGTGCCTAAGTAATTGTCCCCGTCATTATTTATTTAGAAAATCTTATGGTTTTATTACCGTTTTAATTAAACAGGCCTGTGTTTGTTTGGCAGGTTTTGGTGTTGGCGCCCACAAGAGAAATTGCCTATCAAATTTGGCAAGTTATCACGAGTATTGGTAGTGGATTTGAGGAACTGACTTGTGCCACTTTTATAGGTGGAATATCTGTGGCAGAAGATAAAGAGAATTTGAAAAAGTGTCACATTGCTGTTGGAACGCCAGGTATGAATGTGGACAAATTGATCCTAGGTTTTTTTTGTTTTTTTGAAGGGGGGGGAACATTTGTGTGTTTTTATTTTTTATTTATTTATTTTGGAAAATGGCCATTCTGCAATTTAAAAAAGGAAAAAAAAAATTCTTGAAAATACTGAATATCATTTAGCCCTGCCTTTGTCCCCTCGGATTTCCACAAATGGATAGTCCCCTAGGGTGTTTACCCACACCGATACAAAAATGCTTATAGTGTGGTCAGGAAGGGGTCTTTATATTAGTAAGATTAAAAATTAGTTTGACCCCAAAAACAATAGGCGAAAAAATTTTTAAGTAAAAAAAAAAAAAAAATCAGGTGAGTTACTTTTATCAAACAGCATTGTGTGTATGTATATATATATATATATATATATATATATATAAAGTAAATCATTATCTCAAAAAAATTCTGAAAATCTAAAAATATCTTTTGGTTTTAAATAACCAGCAAAAGCTTGATAAGCCATAAAAAAATGTCAATACATTCCTCTGCCCATCATTACTTAACAAAATGAGATGTACAACATGCCTACATGGCACTTGATCCCCAAAGTTTTTATTTCGTTTCAGTCAATGGAAGATTTTACTACATAGTTTTTATTGTCTTAAAACTGCTGCAGATTTTGGACTTAAATAAAATCATTCAATGTCTGCTTCATTTTGGGGGTCAATTGTGTGGTGCACTTATTGTGTCACAATATTAATTCTGTATTAGTCACCTTGGATTTCTGAAAATGAATAAACCACTGAGGTGTTTACACACCCCAATACAAAAATAACAGTTAATATCAGTTGCAATGTACATTAAACAAAGAATATTATATAGATTAAATCAAAATTTGAACTGAACCTATAAGTATTTATTAAAATGAAAATTTTAATAAATTTGTTGCCCAAACTTGTAAATTGTAGGTGAAACACATCAATACAATAATAATGAAAAGTTTTCAGGTAATTGGAATTTTGAACCAATAAAGATGTTGGTTAGATCCAGTGACTAAATCTAAAGAGTGGTGAGATACAGCAGTGGTGAACCAAAAAACTTGGAGAATTTAGTTAAAGGGAAATAACTGAGACATCCGGAAGAGGCATGGCATGTGGAACTAGAACAATCTACCTCCGTGGACAAAATAAAGGATTTGGTTTGAAATTCCAATCACCTCAAGAAGGCCGGAGCGTACAACAGCTGAAACATTGTGAATATGGCAATGAAGATGAGGATAACAGTCCAAATAATGTAAATAATCATACCACCTCACATCAGAGATATAGACCGAAGGGAAGATAGGGATTGACATTGCACTTAAATTTTTGAATCAAAGTTGACCAGGAAACAAGAGGCCGGAAGAGAGTTCCACAAGCAAGAAGTGCGATAGAAGAAACGTTTAGCATAGAACTTATGATTACATCTAGACATTTCAACTGTAAATTGATGAGACCTAGCTGCCAAACTAGTACTGCACTTAAATTCATAAAGTTTAGGTACCATGGTGGAAAATTCATTAGAACAATTGTCATGAAAGTATTTATAGAAAAGACACAGGGAAGCTGCAATACAGCCATGGGAAAGTGACTGAAGCGGAGATGCCAGGTCAAGACAAAGAAAATTGCAGATTCTTCTTTGGATTTTATCAAGAATCCCTAAATATATATAGTATAAGCACCAGACCAGATGTAGCAGCAATATTCAAAGCAAGGACAAATGGGAGACTTATAAATATGTAAGATAGATTCTGACGAGAAAAATTGTCTTGCACGACAGAGTGAACTAAATTTCTTAGCAATTAATTGAATATAATATTTCCATTTCATGTCAGGTGAAAACATTAGTCTGAGAAGGCACAATGAGTCACTCTCCTGAAGATTAGCATCAGCCATGCTGATGGACGGTAAAAAGGGTTCTCTCACAGGATTAAAAGAGAGCATTTTTGTTTTTGAGACTTTAAAATTAACAATCCACTCCTTGCCCCGTTTAACAACAGATTGTAGGTCATGGTAGTGGAAATAAAGCAATTGAAATGAAAATAAAAGAAATCCTAGTCAAAAATGAATAATGCTTGACAATGCCTCATCATATAAAAATTCAAGATGATATTACTGTTAATATTAAGAGCTATAGGCTGATAGTATAGAGTAATTGCACTAAAAAGTAACTGAAAATATATACTAGTCAGATATTAAATGATATTTTGTGACTATTTTTTCTACTTTCTGTTTACAGGCCGGATCAAATTTCTCATTGAGCAGAATTATCTGAAAACTAAAAGCATTCGTCTTTTTGTACTTGATGAAGCAGACCAATTGCTTGATGAATGTTTCCAGGCTGATATCAAGTAAGAAAAAAAAAAGAAATTTTTTTTTTAACTGCCTAAGATATGTACTGGTTTGTGTATTTACAATCAGTAACTAGTCTTTCTTCTCTTCATTTCACTCATATATATTTACTACTTAACCCTTTCAAGCCGACATTCGTGTGATCGATGTATACAGCAAAAAAATATTATTGTTCATTTCAGTAGACATATCTAAATGACTTTGACTTAGAAAAATATTATTATTGACTGTATTATTATAAATATAGCAATAGGACACTGTCCGCTTTATCAATGCATTTTGAGGACAGTTATGCCCCACAGGATGTGTTGAAAACCTCTGTGGGACATATATGTCCCAGAGGATTCGAAAGGGTTAAACGTTAGTTTTAGTAGATACCCATGTTTGAGTAGATGTTCTGTTTATTTATAAAGCTATATATTTGTTTATTTTCGTCTACTGGGATGAACAGTCAAGAAATCTTCTTAAAGAAAAATATGCATTCTCCGGCACAATTCAAACCTGCACTCCATCTTGGCAAGAAAACCTGTTGTTAGATTCAATGTGCTATAGACTATTTCAGACATGGATCAAGCCATATAAATGCAAATATTTCCGAGCCTTTCAAAGCATTTATGTATGCTCAGTTTTGTAGCTTAACATAAACAAAGCAATTTCTAAAGAAGTGATGGATTTTGATTTATTAATCTGACAGATTATATATATATATATATATATATATATATATATATATATATATATATATACGAAACAGTCTGTCTGTGGATGACAAAAATAGTAGCTCCTGAAATTAATTTCGGTTGAGCCCTCTGGTTTGGGGTGTGAATTTGTAAACAGTGACTATTTATGCTAATACTGCACGACTCTTCGACAGAATTGAGTCACTCTCAGTCACTGTGTGTTTATCCGAATCTAAAAATAAACACGCTAAAATTCACCTCCATTCCGTGCCGTACGCTGATGGCTTAGCGGGTAGAAGTTCCGACTGACGCAAATTCAGTCGGGTTTCGATCGTAGCTAGAGGCAACCGGACGTCTAGCCACACTGATGAGCTGTGAAACAGTGAAACAGTCTGTCTGTGGATGACAAAAATATATATATATATATATATATATGTATAAAAGTATACATTGAAGTTAACACCCAGAGATGATAGTATATTTCATGCTAAATGCAATCCTCAGGCCATGTACCTTGTGTTGCATTATGGGTAGTCTATTGTATTATTCTAACGGTTGTATTGGTGGGCTTAGTTTGTTAATTTGTTTATTTACTTAGTTTATTTACCTATTCACTTGTTTGGATTCATTTATTTTACTTGTTTTTTGTTTATTATATTTTTTCATTCATTCTTGTTCATTTTCAGTTTTCGATTTTTATGTAACATAGTAAAATTTTTATGTAACATAGTAAAATAGTATACATATTCTTAACATAGTAACATAGTAAAATTTTATTTTTGTGTCTGCATTTTGAGCTGAGTTCTGATCATTTAGTTAGTAGTTTGTTTTGTCTAGGAAGGTAATTATAGTTATTTTTCCCCCAGGCAGAGATATATATATATATATATATATATATATATATATATATATATAGTCTTAAGATGTGCTATATGTATGGGATAAAGTGCTCAATATCAGAGATAGAGCGTGTGTAAATATAAAAGTGAAGATAGAAGTCAACACTTGGATGCAATCATCAGGCCAATCACGATCAACCCCAAAATTGAACAAATAGCTTTATCTTCCCAAACAAAAACAAAACTATTAAATAAGCTATATAAACAAATTTTTACTATTTTAATAAAAACACTGATCAAAATAAAAATAAATAAATAAATATATAAAATAAAAAATAAAATAAATAAAAACAAGCAAAATAGTTTAACCCAAATTAATAAACAAATAAACGACTTCCGATAAAATAACCACCAAAATAGACTACCCACAATGCACCACTGACCTGTATATATAAATAACCAAGAAAAATAACAGCACTTGTGGCCTGACGATTGCATCTAGCATGAAACAGACTATCACCTCTAAATGTTGACTTCTATGTTCACTTATATATATATATATATATATATATATATATATATATATATGTGTGTGTATTCATAGTTTAATTTGTTTATTTACTTTATTTTGATTTTTTTTTTAATTTATTTTAGATTTTTTTTCCGGTTGGGGGGTTGGTTATCTTATTTGTTTAGATTAAAGTATTGGCTTTGTCTAAAGTATGTTACATTATCTGCATTGTATACAGTGCATATTTGGGATTTTTATGGTATTAGTTTTTAGTTTTTGAATTTTAAGTAATGTAGAAAAAAATTTTTTTGTCTGCATTTTGAGATAAGTTCTAATTGTTTATTTAGTAATTTGTGTTGATCTGGGAATGTGATTATAGCTATTTTCTCCTCCAGACAGAATTTACAGTTTTTGTATTTATTGTTGTAGGCTGATGCTGTTTTCCATAATATTTTTAGTGTATTTTTGTTTTCCCATATATGTTTAGAAAGAGTTGCACAGTTCACATATTTACTATTTGTGATGCATATATATATATATATATATATATAGTCATCCACAGACAGACTGTTTTGCTGTATTACAGCTCATCAGTGTAGCTAAATATCCAATTGCTTCAAGTCAAGATCAAAACCTGACCAATTTGGCATCAGTCAGAGATTGTACCTTCAAGCTTTATATATATATATATTTTGCTGGTGTTGTAATATGTCATTCTCCTTTTGACATAACGTCCTGGGTAAGACGATAAACAACATCCAACAGCAAGCCCTCTGATTGAGAGGTTTTGAGAAGCATGGAATCACCTCTTAATTGCTAGTGTTTCCAGGTCCACCCTGACCTGGGGTGGTAGCACCTGTTAGTGTCCCAGCTATGGGCAAATAGTTAACACCCAAACTTGTGTAAAAATAGGTTTTACTACCAGAAATACTTTGTAATAATAATAATAATAAAAAAATTATTACCAGCAATAATTTTTGAATGAAAAATTATTATCACCAATACAAACAGTTATACATTTTTTGAAAAAAAATATGACCAGCTATAGATTTCTTCAAGGAAAAATATTCCCAGAAATAGATTTTTGAAGAAAAACATATTACCAGCAATAAAAATTTTGTCAGTATTAAATGACCTATTGAGGTTGATATGCCGTAAACCAAACCAAACCTCCTTTGACATTAGATACAGCTTTTCTTTTTATTTTTATTTTGTCTTGTGTTGTATTAACTGTTATCCTTCTTTCATATTGGTTACATCTTTTTTAATTACCTTTATTATCATTCAGGTTTTCAAAATGTCATTTAATTCAATGAGTATTGTTTTAGAAAAGCAAAACTTCCACAAAACTGAATTTTTTATCAAAATATTGTTTTAATATTTGGTGAAGGAGGGAAAAATCTGGTGCATACAGATTTTTTTATTTAAGTCTTTATTTTGTTTTTATTCAGTCACTTCAATCGTGTTGTACTTTCTACTGATGAAGTTACATCAATTATATAAAAAAAAAACTTGATTTTTGTTTCCAGCTGGATATATTCTGTTTTACCGGAGAATAAACAAGTTTTGGCCTTATCTGCCACATACCCAGAATTTATGACACGGCATCTGTTGTATTATATGCGAAATCCAACTTATATACGACTTGATGTAACACAGCTTGCGCTTTTAGGTGAGCAAAATTTGATTTTCATGTTTTAATAAATGAAGAATTAATCAGAATTTGAAAACTGCTGTAAAATGTTTTTTATATTCATTTAACAAAACTGCATATTTTTTTCATCCTGGTATCTTTGTATCACAGCATTTTCACATACATTTTTTTTGTCTTTTTTAAAAAAAATTTTAACCGTTCTAATGTTATCTGAAATTCTAAGATGAAACATATTCTACATATTTTTCTGATTTCTTTGTTTTTAGTTGGCAGAAAGTTCAGTTCAGTATCTTGTTGGGTTCATTGGAAATGCTTCAAATAAAATGCTCTTTTGTATAATGTATAGAATAATGAAGTTTATATTTTGTTTTTTTGTTTTTAGCATTTCCACATTTGGCTTTCTTGTAAAAATCATTTGATATCTTCAGATGATGTCACTGAAAGAACATACTTAAAGTGAAATGGATTAACATAATTTCCAAAGACGTGATGGAATCCAACAAATTTTGATAGGTGTTATTTTTAGTGGATACCTATATTTGAGTAGATGGTCTCTTTATTAAGCAGTACATATTTTTTATTTTTGTCTACCAGCCTGAATATTCAAGAAATCTTATTAAAGAAAAATATGCACCCTCTGCCAGGATTTGAACCTGCATCCACCTTAGCAGGAGAAACCATTGTTAGTTTTGATATGCTTTAGACCATCTCAGCTATGGAGTGCATTGTTGATCTAGCTTTATAAACACAAATCTTTCTCCAACTCTCAAAACATTCATATCTACTCAGTTTTGTATCCTAACATAAACAATGCAATTACCAAAGAAGTGATGGATTTTTATTTATTAATCTGAGATATTTTATTACGTTATTTTTAGTGGTCTAATATATGTCAGATCTAATAACGGTTTCTCCTGCCAAAGGCGATGCAGCTTCAGATCCTGTTGGAGAGTCTATATTTTTCTGTAATAAGATTTCTTGAATATTCACGCCAGTAGACAAAAATAAATATACTCTTTAATAAATAAACCAAGTGTCTCTTCAAATTTGGATATCCATTAAAAATAATGTTTAAATGAAACGGATTAATGTATAATGTGTAAAATAGCGACAACTTATCATTTTAATATAGATTATCTTGAATAGTCTTTGCATCAAATATATATCAAGAATTGTCTCCCTTGATTAATAAAAAGGACATTTTAATTTTTTATTACTATTTTTATTTTTATCACTAGACGATCCATGAAACTGTTGGGTCTCATTTAAAAGCATTTCATGATACAAAATGATAACAATATTATCAATTTTATTATTAATTACTGTAGTGGATACAGCCTGTTCCCCTAGCCTGTGCTGTGCATGGGAGACTCAATCTGTGCGGATTGGGTAATGTCTTGCTTGACCTCAAGACGCCATAAAAGCCAGCATTTGTTAACATTGGGCACTTATGTGAAAGAACACTGCTAGTGTGACGGGGGTGAATTGTGATAACTCAGTTACAATTATATTTTTTAATTTTCTTTTTAATTCAGCTTCACTGTGTGAAAATTTGGAGTAATAGATTAAAACAGATGTAGTCTTTTTTTCAAAATAATAAGTAAAAAATGAATAAAAAGTGCTAAAAACACTTTAATGCAAATATATCCTAATGTAACGTATGAAAATAAATTATTTTACTTCTTTACCTTAAAAGAGAAATTTCTTCCATAAAATGTACTTTGAATACAAAATTAATAATTGTTACTAAAGATGGTAAAAGAAGGTTTATTGTTCCACTGGGCTTCATACTTAACACCTTGCATGAAAATTTGGAGTAATATCTTAAAACAAGTGTAGTCTTTTTCAAAATAATAAGTATATTTTTTATTATACATACTTTTTTCTTCTTTGCATTTATTTCAAAATACGTAATGGCAGGAAAACAGTGTGTATCTATTTATTTATTTCCCATCAAGTCATGTGACTCATATAGCCTCTTCACCTTTCAAGTAGTTGTTTATTAAAAGAAAGTTCTAATATAGTGTAAAGAATTTTATAAATTTATCTTGTACTATGCATATATAATAATATTGTTATAATGTATTGTGAATGTTTATCATTTTTCACACAGATAATAGTTGGAATATAATATGCAAGTGTTTGTTTATAAATGCAGATTGATATAAGGATGAGTATTGAAAACAAATACTGAATTTCCTATAAAATATGCAGTAAAATCAGCCCTAGCTGAAGAACCCCTTGTCTAATTTGAAGGTACAATATGCTCTTGAATTGGTTGTGGTATTATACTTGATTAAATTTATTTTATAATGTTTTTCTAAAGTATTATGCAGGTTTATTGTTTTTACACACACATAATAGTTGGAATATAATATGCAAGTGTTTGTTTATATGATTGATATAAGAATGTGTGTCTTAAACATACACTGAATTTCCTATTAAAAATGCTGTAAAAACAGAAAAACGTCCCTAGCTCAAGAACCCCTTGTCTAATTTTAATGAAATTTGGCATTGCACATGGCAGGGGTGCAAAGTACAATATGCTTCTGAATTCATTAGGGTATTATGTATCCTTTAAGCTGTATCTCGAGAACATACATACATACGTGATCAGAGTTTTAGTATTTTATAGATTATTGGTTTTTATCCCTACACTCTGGCTCGATACACTTTTCATTATTCCTATTATTTTAAGAGTAGTTTTATTCCTTGCATTATTTACATTATTCGGACTGTTATCCTCATCTTCATTGCCATATTCACAACATTTCGGCCGTTGTACGCTCCGGCCTTTATATCTATGTCTCTCTATATATCTGTCTATATCTCTGAGATGAGGTATTATGATTATTTGCATTATTTAGACTGTGATCCTCATCTTCATTGCCATATTCAGAACCTTTAGAACAATCTACCCCAGTGGACCAAATAAATACAAAGGCCGAGGTGTATAACGGCCGAAAACGTTGTGAATATGGCAATGAAGATGAGGATACCAGTCTGAATAATGTAAATAATGCAAGTAATCCTAATACCTCATCTCAGAGATATAGACAGATATATAGAGAGACATAGACATAAAGGCCGGAGCGTACAACGGCCGAAACGTTGTGAATATGGCAATGAAGATGAGGATACCAGTCTGAATAATGTAAATAATGCAAGTAATCATAATACCTCATCTGAGAGATATAGACAGATATATAGAGAGACATAGACATAAAGACCGGAGCGTACAACGGCCGAAACGTTGTGAATATGGCAATGAAGATGAGGATAACAGTCCGAATTATGTAAATAATGCAAGTCATCATAATACCTCATCTTAGAGATATAGACAGATATATAGAGACATAGACATAAAGGCCGGAGCGTACAACGGCCGAAACGTTGTGAATATGGCAATGAAGATGAGGATAACAGTCCAAATAATGTAAATAATGTAAGTAATCATAATACCTCATCTCAGAGATATAGACAGATAGTTTTATTCCATTTTATTATTGCTGCTTTTATTTCAACATTCCCGGTAGATACTCTTCATCCACAATAATATATGAAGTCTTAAATAAAGTAGTTGCTTCCTGTGAGATGCAAAATTTTGTTACACCATTTTTTTAGCCTTCTGACTGTTATCTGAAAATCTTGTGTCTTTGGCAAAATATTTGTCCCAGTGACTTATTGGATCCTTTAGATATGTTAGAAATAAAACACTCATTTTGATAATGCATAGAATAATGGAAAGACGACAAATCTGGGCCTTTGTGCCTACAAAAAACGGTGTCAAAAGTTCAGTTTTTCCATTGACACCACTATTATTTTAACTACCTTCACTCTTCCTAATGTGTATTCTTTTAAAAAGCAATGTTTATAATTTGAATAAATCCTAAACATATGATGAAAGTGAATTTATACATTTTTGTTCTTGAGAATTTACAACAAAAATATTAAAAACTATTTATTATATTGTTTATTTGCAAGAATAATTTTATATTTACAACATTCTACAAACTAATACAATTAAAACTAATTCAATATTTTTATCATTTATCAATTTATAAAGAAATAAATAATAAAATTTTTTATTCATAAATTTATGAATATTTACTAGATTATAAAAATATGTGAATCAATTATAAGGAAATTTTCCAATTTTTATAAAATTTGAATCAATTGGCACTTAGCCAATGTTCTGCCAACCATTCCACTAAACAATCTAATAGATAAATTGTGTTTAGCATTTTTGTTGCCAATTCTCAAGAACAAAGTACAACACATAAATTCACTTTCTTCATATGCCTAAGCTTTATTAAGATTCTAATATTTGGTTTTTAAATGAATAAACATTGTTGAGGAGTGAAGGTAGTTAAAATAATAATAGCGGTGTCAATGGAAAAACCATCCTTTTGACACTCCATTCTTTTTTTTTTCAGTCTTGAAGGTCCAAGTTTGCCAAAAAGACTTTATCCCAGAAATCTGAGTATCTTGTTCTTTGAATGGGTTTCTATTTCTCTCCTTCCAATCCAATGTGTTTTGGATTCTTAATTGTTTTTTGTTTTTATATTACCTTCCCTTTTAGCCATTTTAATAAGAATTAAACAAACTGACAATCAAGAATTCATTTACGTAACAGGATACACTCTGTATCTGTCTATATTTCTGAGATGAGGTATTATGTACACTATTTACATTATTCGGACTATTGTCCTCATCTCTGTTGCCATATTTATTACAACATTTTGGCCCTTCAGTATCTGTCTATATTTCTGAGATGAGGTATTATGTACACTATTTACATTATTCGGACTATTGTCCTCATCTCTGTCGCCATATTTATTACAACGTTTCGGCCTTTCAGTATCTGTCTATATTTCTGAGATGAGGTATTATGTACACTATTTACATTATTCGGACTATTGTCCTCATCTCTGTTGCCATATTTATTACAACATTTTGGCCTTTCAGTATCTGTCTATATTTCTGAGATGAGGTATTATGTACACTATTTACATTATTCGGACTATTGTCCTCATCTTTGTCGCCATATTTATTACAACGTTTCGGCCTTTCAGTATCTGTCTATATTTCTGAGATGAGGTATTATGTACACTATTTACATTATTCGGACTATTGTCCTCATCTCTGTCGCCATATTTATTACAACGTTTCGGCCTTTCAGTATCTGTCTATATTTCTGAGTTGAAGTATTATGTACACTATTTAAATTATTCGGACTATTGTCCTCATCTTTGTCGCCATATTTATTACATCATTTCAGCCATTGTACGCTCTGGCCTTCCTCAAGGACACATGGCACAGTGGATAAAGGCGTTGATTAGATCCTGTGACAGGACCCAAAGAATTGTGAGTTCAATACCTTGTTAGAGCAGTGGAGAACTTGGAGAGGTGAATTAACAGCGGATAACTGATAACTGACATCCATTAAACATGGCATGTGCAACTAGAACAGTCTACCCCAGTGAGCAAAATAAAGGGTTCAGTTCAACATTCCAACCACCTGAAGAAGGCCAGAGCGTACAACCGCTGAAACGTTGTAATAAATATGGCAATGAAGATGAGGACAATAATCTGAATAATGTAAATAGGATACACTCTGTTTCAATTGATGAGTCTACCAACCTTTGAACTCTGTTGTGGATCTGAATACGGTTATTTGTAGCTACTTATGTGTTGTTCGTTATTATTATTATCATTATTTATTATTGATTACTTAATTATTTGTTGTTGGTTATTATTACATTTACTTGTGTTTATAAGTACATTCGTAGTTTGTTAATTTGCTTAAATTTTTGTTTATTATTATTTTATTTTTTTTACATTGTAACTATGTTCTTTATCTCAGTTGTTCACTGCTACTACTCCCTCATTCTTTTCCAACATGTTTACATTATATGCTTTTGACAACAATTATGTGATCTTCATTCATGGCACTTATGTGGCTCCATGTCTTATAGAAGTTTTGAAAAAATGCATTTAGCTTTCATATTTATTTTCCTACACGTAAAGTGACACATTTTGCATAGTATTACAATCATTGAACCTGAAAGTTTTTGTGACAATTTATTTCAACCCCGAGATTTCTATGCAATATAAAGGCATTACTTAAATTGGAATGTGTATTTTGGTGTAATGAATATTGGCTTAGAACTAGAGAGTAGAGTTCAAATTCCAGTCGGGTTTGTTGCATGCAAATACCATTTGGAAAGGTATGAATACATCTTTTCTCTTTCTAGTACAAACTGGGTTCTATAGCCTTGGTTGGCAACCAATCTACTGCAGAAAGAAAGGCAACCTAATAAGGGAAATCTTCTGCCTAGTCATAAATCAAGAAACATGATTGCCCAAAACATGTATCACATATGGCACTTAACTGACTGACTTAGATTGCTAGGTCTGCTCGTAAAAAAAAAGAAAAAAAAAGGAAAATTTGGAAGGGAATAATTTTTGTAGATCAGCATTCATTAGGCCTTCATTTGTAGATTAGCATTCAAAAGAACCTTCATTTGCAGATCAGCATTCATTAGTTTCATTTGTAGATTAGCGTTCATTAGGCCTTCATTTATTGGTCAGCATTTATTAGACATTCATTTGCAGATTAGTGTTCATTAGACCTTCCTCAGATAACATTACACCAGACTTGAAAGATATTAAAAAAAATTTTTTTTTAAATTTTAGAACTGGAAAGGTCCTGTTTATAATAAAAAGTATCAAATTGAAGCCTGACTTCTTAAAGAGCTATCTGTATTTAGATTTTATTTACAAATGTCACATTTGAAACTGTGCTTCCATCATTAATAACTTTCTTCAATTTGTTTAAGCTTTCACCAGAAATCAAAAAAAATGGCCTATGATATAAAAAAAAATATATAAAACATCCATAACAAAAAAACAGTTGGCGAAATTTAACCAAACTTGTTTGCAAAAGCAAAATTTTATTCATAAAGATAAAATATAAAAAAAATCTGTAAGCATAAAAAATATTTTAAATAATCAGGTGAATTTTTCAAATTAGGAAACATTTTTAACACTATTTGTAATTTAAAACTAAAATATCTTTAAAAGGTTTTTGTTTTTCTCTTTAACTTAGGCATCAAACAGTATTATGTGAAAATTCCTTTCCATCCGCACGTGCAAAAAGCTGCTGAATATAGTTACGAAGCAGCCATCAAAATTATCTCATCTGTTTCTTTTAATCAGTGCTTGATTTTTTCAAACCTGCAATCAGGGTAAGTTGGATTTACAAACTGTCTACCCTTTTTTATTTGGCTTAGACCACCAAAAAATATATAGCCAAATTCAATGACCTCTGCAACCATTATGATTTGCTTATATTTGCCCTAATGATTGACCTCTGCAGTCATTACAATTTGCATATATTTGTCCTGAAGAATGACCTCTGCAATTCCATTACAATTTATCTGTCTGGTACATTAATTTATGAGTAATATTAATGACAAAAAAAACCTCGAGCATTATCCATTTTGTCCCTGGAAAGGATTTGTCAAAACTAAAAATCATTTTATCGGGCCAGGGGAGAAAGACTAGAAATATGTGTTACAATTTTATATCGAGAAATGCTGAAATTTCTAGAGTCCTGTATATCTATATGCATAAACTAGAAACCCGTAACATAGTAGTTTTTTTTTTTTTTAATTTTGTCAATCAGTTACCCACCATTAGTCTAACAGATAAATTTGTGAATTTTAACTTCTACATTAATTTGTATAATCAAAAATTTAAATGTAATGTCAACTGTCATCTGTCTTCTTAATTCTTGTTCTTTTATTGTCCTATCTCTTTAATATTGTTTTTTTTGGGGGGGGGGTTCCCAGATTCTTTCACACTCACTAATCCCTTGCATCTTAAGGCTTACGGGTCCATCATGTTGAAACATCAGTTCCCACATAATCAGGAAAGTTAAGCCATGTCAAGCCTGGTAGTTCCTAGATGTATGACTGTTTGGGAATACTAGGTGGTGTAAGCCTGGATTTGCAGGTGGTGTAAGCCTGGATTTGCAGGTGGTGTAAGCCTGGATTTGCAGGTGGTGTAAGCCTGGATTTGCAGGTGGTGTAAGCCTGGATTTGCAGGTGGTGTAAGCCTGGATTTGCAGGTGGTGTAAGCCTGGATTTGCAGGTGGTGTAAGGGATAATGGCTTGGAATTGTTAATCAGAGAAACAAGTTCCAGTTTAGATTGGGTTCATTATATTCACTTACGTACAAATATCTTTGGGAAAAGTATGAATCCACCACTTCTTCCCCCAGCTATGGGTTAATTAGTTAGACTTGTATCACTAAACAGTTGTTATCTCCAAAAATAAAATGAAATTGTGTACAAAATATTTAGATTTTGGCCTTAAGTAATCCATAGAGATTGATATGCTGCTAAACAAAAACCACCAACCAACTTTGCATCTTAGTGGCTTCATCATCTTGCATGAGGGTGAAATGATTAAAACAAAGATAACAGATCATCAAACTACACTGTGTTTGCTGAATTGAAAGTATGAGTCTCTTGAAGAATCCAGAGGAGCCATATGATTTTTATCAGAAGAAATTTCTTTTTTTGTGTTTTAACATATCCACATTTTGCTTTCTTGTAAAATCCATTTAATATGTTCAGATAACATCGGTGAAAGAACAGAATTACTTTAATTTATATCGATTAATGTATACTTGATAAAATAATGTTGGCTTTTCACTTTAATGTCGATTACTTGAACAGCTTTATGACAAATATATGCCAAGAATTGTCTCCCTTGACTAAGAGGAAGAAGCAAATAGTTTCCACTCATTATTGAGAAGTGCCCAGTCTTGGGAAACGGCTGCATGTGGCAGTATGTCTCTCATTGCACTAAATAGAGGGGATCGGTAGTAATCCTGATGCCAGAGCAACCAACAATTGTGGGGGCTGGGCTATTTTTATTTTTTAAATTTCGGATACCCACATTAAACTGACCTTGTGTCACATCCTGCTAACATGTAGTGGCAAGAAAATGCAATTCCTTCTGGTCTTTTGGCTAAGATCAATGATTCCCCCCCCCCTTCTTTTTAGTTTCTTGTCTCCACCCCTCCCCACGTTTTAGGTGACAGACGTCTCTGTTCTCTGGATTTGTTCATCCCGGTTAATCGAGATTCCTGCCACATTTTTGGAAGGGTCCTACTACTAATATTGTTTTGTTTAGTTTCTTGTACATACATATTTTGCATTGTATATAAACATTGGGTTTTTGATTTTTTTTTTTCCCCCATCACTCGATGATTTTGTAAATAAAAATTCATGTTAGGGCTTTTCATCGAGTTAATGTGGTATTTTGGTGATTGTGTTGTGACAACAAATAGTAAATGTGTTGTTATGGTGAAAGGAAAATTATAAATACGAATGGGTCAACGAATGAGACGAGTTAGTTTTGAGGTAGGACTAGAGAAGACCAGTCTTTTTCCCCCTCCCCATTTTTAGCCCTTGTGGCACATTTTGTACGTTTATAGCAAATAAATATTAAGATCAAAGTGTAGTATCTGTTCTTATTAGCTTAATCTGATTCTCTCCCTTCACTTCTATCTTCCCTCCTTTCTTTCTTTCTTACTCAAACCAAATATTCCACACAACCAAAACTGAATAGTTCATTATTTATGAGGTATTGGCAATGGTCATGCAAACTAACAAAGGGATGGACAAGCAGGATCTTTACTACTTTTTATCTCCACAAACTCGTTCATTACACTCTTCATTATTCCTATAGTTTTAATACTATTTTTATTCCATCTTATTCCATATTATTGCTTTTTATTTCAACATTCCAGGTAGATACACTCTTCAGCCACAATAAGTGAGGTATGAAATAAAATATCAGCTGACAACTTGCATTGTTCACATCAGGAATCCACCTTTCAAGGACATCAATATAACCATTTCAGTCATGGAAGCCACAATGATAAAACTGGCACCTATTTTTTATCTGTGCTCATGCTTCAATGCTGAATCTTAGCTTTTATTGTTGATTCTATTGTTTTATCTTTCATAGTTTGGGTGCTTGTCATTTCCTTTCATAATTGTTAGAAATTAATTCCCACCACCCACACCCGCTGCTGCAATTAATTCAGATAATTAGTTTTGTCATTCTGACAAGGTGGCTGGGTGATTAATGACATATCTAATTTGATGTTTATTATATATATATATATATATATATATAAGTATGCCTTGACAATTTTTTTTCCTTCTCCTTCAGGGCACAGAGTTTGGCGTTTAAACTTGAAGAAGAAGGTTGGCCAACTTGCTGCATTGCAGGTTCCCTGGAGCAGAAAGAGAGGAATGAAGCAATGGCCAGCCTCAAGGCCTTTCAGTGCAGAATTCTCATATCAACTGATTTGGTCAGAGATTGTTCTTTTTTTTGTTTGTTTTTTTAACTCTGTTAAAATAAATTATTTGTTATTGCATTTTCTTACAGTTAACAATGACTAGTGTTTTATTTCCTTTTTTTAATCCAGTAAACAATTTCTAGCATTTATCTTATTGCATTTTTTGGCAAACATGCCTGCAATGAGATGGTGTGTCAAAAGCACAGTTTTTCCAATGACATGGCTTTTTTAACTACTCTTCGGCAATGTTTATTGTTTTAAAAGCAATGACTAGAATTGGAATAAAACCTAAACGTATGAAAATGAATTTATACATTTTCTTTGTTCTTGAGAATTGACAACAAAAATAACAAACACTATTAGATTGTTTATTGGAATGGTTGGCAAAACATTGCCAATGGATTCAAACTTTATAAATTCATATATTTTAATAATTTGGTAAATGTTCATAAATTGATGAATAAACAATTGTTTTCTCATTTAGTTCTTTATAAAATGGTAACTGATAAATATTGTCTTCGTTTTTAGAATTTTTTAAATATAAAATTATTCTTTCAAAAAAACAATCTAATAAATAGGATTGGCAATTTCTGTCTATATTTCTGAGATGAGGTATTATGTACACTATTTACATTATTCGGACTATTGTCCTGATCTTTGTCGCCATATTTATTACAACGTTTCGGCCTTTCAGTATCTGTCTATATTTCTGAGATGAGGTATTATGTACACTATTTACATTATTCGGACTATTGTCCTCATCTTTGTCACCATATTTATTACAACATTTCAGCCGTTGTATGCTCCAGCCTTCTTCAGGTGGTTGGAATGTCGAACTGAACCCTTTATTTCACACACTGGGGTAGACTGTTCTAGTTCCACGTGCCATGTTTAATGGATGTCAGGACACATGGCACAGTGGATAAAGGTGTTGGTTAGATCCAGTGACAGGGCTCGGTGAGTGTGAGTTCAATACCCGGTTAAGGCAGTGGAGAACGTGGAGAGGGGAATTAACAGGAGATAACTGATAACTGACATCCATTAAACATGGTAGGTGGAACTAGAACAGTCTACCCCAGTGAGCGAAATAAAGGGTTCAGTTCGAGATTCCAACCACCTGAAGAAAGCCGGAATGTACAACGGCCGAAACGTTGTAATAAATATGGCGACAAAGATGAGGACAGTAGTCCAAATAATGTAAATAGGATTGACAATTACTGTTGAACCAGCTAGATGCAATCATTTCTACTCTAAACAGTTTCTTTTCTCCCACATCTCACCTGTGGAACTCCCTTCTGATTTCTTGCTTCCCTGATAACTACAATCTTCCATTTTCTTTTGGTCCTTTCCTTAATCCTTTCCATTTTCAGTCTTCTCATTCTCTTTCACCTTCACTCCTTGTACTCCCCCCCACTTGTGATCTAGTGGCATTAATCCATCTTGGGGTGTAAAACAAATAATAAAAATAATGTCTCATACCTGGTATATAATGATGGTTGCTTGAGAAATTAATTTTATCTGTATAGTAGTAAAAAAAAAAAAGTTGCTACCTCCATTGCTAACCTTGACAGGAGCCACTTCACTAGATACCAAAATTATCTAAGAAATTTTTGGACCTGATTAGCTAAAAGATGAGGATAATAATCTGTCTATATTTCTAAGATGAAGTATTGTAACTATTAGGTTGGTGCAAAAATAATGGCGGTTTTTGACATGATCTTGAACGTCAAAAAACGACATTATTTTTGCACCAACCTAATATTTACACTGTTTACACTGTTCGGACTGCTGTCCTCATATTCACGACATTTCAGCTGTTGAGGCATAGTGGAGTAATGGAGAGCGGTTTGGATTGAGGAATCGGAGAGCCAAGTTCGAATTCCAGTCAAATCCATTACATTCACTTACATGCTAATACCCTATAGGTAAATAGCAGGACAGACTAAGTTCTGTAGCCTTGGCTAGTAACTGGTCTACCATAGAAAAAAATGGCAACCTGTTGCGGGAAAAACATTTTCCTCGTCAGTCATGTATGGAAAGATATATAATTGCCTAAGCATGTATCATGCATAGCACATGACTGACTGAAGCACTGGCCTTCTTCAGGTGGTATATGTTAAAATTTAGAACCAAACCCTTTATTTAGTTTATCCACTTGGGGACACATGGTCCAGTGGATAAAAGCATTGAAATAATCCAGTGACTTGACTCAAAGAGTTGTGAGTTCAATACCGGGCCACAGAGGTGAACAAAATTTGTAGAGTTGAGTTACTAAAGTGAATTAACTGAAACCGAGATATCCAGAAAAGGCATGGCATGTGGAACTAGAACAATGTAACCCCATCAACTAAATAAAGTGTTTGGTTTGAAATTCCAACATATATCACATGAAAAAGGCTGGAGCGTACAACGGCTGAAACGTTATGAATATGAGGATAATAGTCTTCCAAATAGCATTGACTAATAAATTTCAGATAAAAATTTTTTAACCCTCTTACTCCATTGTTTTTTAAGTTAATGACTAATTTAACCTTTTACAAGGTGACAAATTTGTCTCTGTTATTTTCAATGAATATTCTGTCTTTTACACAGACTTCTCGAGGAATCGATGCTGAAAATGTCAACTTGGTAATAAATTTAGATTTACCTAGAAAGCCAAGAGTTTACCTTCATCGCATTGGTCGAGCTGGAAGATTTGGTAAAAAAAATTTTTTTTTTAAATCTTTTTGAATTTTCAAAAGCTTTTTGTTTTCTTGTTTTCTCATCAACAGACAAAAACACTTAAACAAATTTCTGTCTCACTTACTCGTGTGAAAGGAGTGAAGGTTTTTTTTGTGTTTCTTTTGAATTGTTTCTTTTTGTTATCAAATTTTTCTCAGTTCTTTCTTGTAAGGAAAACTTTTTTTTTTTTTTAAAAGAAATGTTGTATCGTCGAGGTGAATGACACACGGAGAAGAATGAATGCTTAATATATTTATTCAGCACAAGTACCCGGTGATAACAAATACATACAAAAAAACACAGAACAATAAATTACAAAACAATTAAAAAGACAACTTACAAGAAATAGAGGAGGGTCAAATGCTGTATAGTCAAATGAGAGTAAGATCAGTCTGAATATTAATCAGCTTAGTATCAACTGTTAAAGTCCTTAATAGACTATTAAGGCTATGAGCCAGGCCATCTGGTAGAGTGCTGAAGGGGTGCTAACTACTCTACAACAAGCCACAAGCTGGGATTCCGCCACCTCCAGACCAATAACATTGGGAAGTCTCCTTCCTGACATATCGACCTTGGTGAGATTCAAACCTAGGTCTCATGGTCAGAAAGCCCACATGCCCATATATATATATATATATATATATATATATATATATATATATTGTTACAAGGATGCATTTCTATAAAAGAAAGTCTCAATAAGGTTAAAATTTATAGTAAGGAATTCTACTGAGTCCTACCTGTTAATACAAAAAAGTTTTCTTTCATGAAGTAGTTGTAAAATAGAGAAATTTGAAATAGAATGTTTGGAAGATTCTAGATCATTTCAGTATATTTGAGAAGAATCTAGATTATTTGAGAAACATCTAGAAATATGCAAATTAGGTGTTAGCCACTATAAAATAGGTTTTGGTAAAGGGTTGTCAGTTGGTGTAAAAGGAATTGCTGCCAGTATCAACTCCAGCTTTTGATTCAAGGATTATTATATCCAGCCGAAAGAATCTCTATGAAAAGTTGACGACCAACAAAAACCCCAAAGAGAATTTCATGGAACAAATTTGGTAAATAGACTTTTGACTAATTTTCATTGACCAAACTAAAAATTAATTTTTATTTACAAACATTTGTGGACTTCCAGTAATAGCAACTAGATTACTTCGCTAGCCCTAAAGAGGTAGATACTTGATGACTCACCTTCCTTCTCCTTCATAACACTTCGCCAGTAACTCTGTGTTTTCTGTTTTGTATAGCCAATTGTATATATCATTCTTTTTTCCTTTGTTACAATTATCAACACGTAACTATATATATATATATATATATATATATATATATATATATATATATGATGGACTCTCCCGTCGAACTCGACGTATGAGGGTCAGGCAGATCAGTTCCCAGAAACTGAAAGCCCGACACCCACACAGGATTTGATTATAGTGGTGAAGACTTTGTGCAGAGCCATCCACACTTTTTGGAGGGACGAATACAGGGACCTGGTGCAACGAATGCCACAAGGTCCCCAAACGACCCTCCGCAGGTTTTGAATTCAGAGTTGTCCTTCTCCTAGACCAGTTGCCATCCAAGGCTATAGAACCCAGTCTGTCCTGCTATTTAACCATAGTTGGAGGGAGAAGAAGAGGATTCACACCTTTCCCAAGGGTATTAGCACGTAAGTGAATGTAATGGATTCGACTGGAATTTGAACTTGGCTCTCCGATTCCTCAATCCAAGCCGTTATCCATTACTCCACCGTGCCTCCTCCTATATATATATATATATATATATATATATTTTTTTTTTT
>OZ038516.1:68470784-68475784 GCA_964036315.1 Acanthosepion esculentum
TTTGTTTGAATTTATTGGCCACTTAGAAAGCAGGGGGGATATTAAGGGGAGGTAAATCTGAGAGCATTCATCCATTCAGATTTAGTAGTGGGGTTAATTTCAATCTCACAAGAAATGACTGCAAAACTTTTCCCCTTCCCCTTTTATAGGCAGAAGTCTACAAATGAATGCTGGGATATTTTTCTTAGCCAGTAAAATAGGTTGGTTTACAATTTGGCTAGACTTAGTCCAGATCTACCTTCTTTTGAAATCAGACCACTATATTCGCTTGTCTAACCTTGCTTTTGTGTATAGATGCCAATTCATAGTTTGTAAACTTTTTATCTTCTAACCTGTGAATTTGCTTTTGCATATGTCATTTGCTTGCTTGATATTATTTCATTTTTGCTTTTTTTTCTTTTTATTGCAAACTTTTGTTCATTCTGTTTGTTAGACAGTTCTGTTATTTTTTTTTTTTTTTTTCATTTGACAATGGCTAGTAACTCGTCACCTGCCACATATGGTCCGGTGTCCCTACTATTTACCTTGAGCTCCTTGATAAGATCCAAAGAAGAATCAGCAATATTATTGGTCTTGTTCTTGCAGCTCAGATCCAGTCACTTTCCCACTGCCATAAGGTTGCCTCTGTGTCTTTTCTATAAATACTTTCATGATAATTGCGCGGGTGTGCTCTTCACTATGGTACCTAGAGTTTTTGAATTTAAGTGCAGCACTAGATTGACATTGAGATCCCATCAGTTTACAGTTGAGCTGGCTAGATGTAGCTGTAAATTTTATACTAACAGTTTCTTCTCTCACACTTCTTACTTGTGGAACTCCCTTCTGGCTCCATGATTTCCAGCCAACTTTAATCTGCAAAAATTTAAATGCAGTGTCAATTGCTATCTACTGTCCTCCTGATTACTCTTTTCTCTATCTGTTCCTAATTCTTCCACACCCTTTAAACCCCCCCCCCCCCTTGTGTTTTAGTGTCATTACTGCCTTCCTTGGAGGGATACTGATATCTAGCTAGAGACAACCGGGTATCTAGCCACACTGATGAGCTGTGATACAGTTTTGTCAGATACATACATACATACATACATACACATATATATATATATATATATATATATATATATATATATATATATATATATATATATATATAGTTTACGAAATAAATATAGTTTTGGAAAGAAATAGTTTTACAAAATAAATATAGTTTTGGAAATAAATCTGATGATCCACTGTCCTTTAAAAGGGCTGTGGTGAAATAATTTATTATATGGACCCTTAAAGCAATCTGTTTTTATTTAAATAAAATATATATATATATATGCACATTTCTTTGAAAACGACAGACAAGGTGCTTCTATTTAGTTTTTTATACAATTTATCATGCAATCTAATAATTTTTTTTACTTAAATATTTGTATCTATAAAAAAGAATGTATAAACATAAAAATGTCTTAAAATAATTGTCGGACTTTCACACATTTCCTAATGTGTGACGTCATTTATTCACACTTGGATACGCATCGAGCAGATATGAATATACGTGAGAAAATCATGGAAAATTGTAGTTTAAAAACAGTAATATCGACCTTGTTAACTGAAACGCTTCTCTGTGGCGAAATCGGTAAAAGCATGGCAAGCTATACGACGGTTTCGTATAGAACACAGGTTCGATTCCTGTTGGAGGACGCATATTTTCTTTAACAATTTCTCGAACATTCAAGCCAGTAAATGTTGTTAATACTGTTTATTATAAACAGAGCATTTACTTAAATATTTGTATCTATAAAAAAGAATGTATAAACAAAAATGTCTTAAAATAATTGTTGGACTTTGTCCATTTCATAATATATATATATATATATATATATATATATATAGTTCAAAGGTAAAAAACAAAACTCCCACCGTTAAATGGAAGTCAATTGGAAGAGCACGTACCTGTAATTCTTTACACGCACCATGTTATCTTTGTCTCAATGAAAAGCTTGAAATCATTAAATTTAAGGACAAGATAAACCTTTTAAATCAAAGGAAAGAACTCACTGTCAACTGTAGGCATAAATTACCCTTTAACTTGCTTTCTAGCTAGATTATTGTATATAAAGACGAAATGGTATTGTAAGTCTGTAAATTTTTTTTTCCCCCTTAAGTTTACAATTGTTATCTATCTTTATTTGTTAAGAATTCCCCTTGTCTACAAAACCTATCATTACTCCCTTCTCATTTTAACTGACTACGTTGTCATATATTGTACCTCTGACCACCGCTCTGATTCGGATGAAAAATTTATCCCTTTTCTAAGAACAATTCATGAAAGTTGACTCATATTTTCTCCATTTTTCCTATAAATATTTTTGTTAATTTTTAAACATGATGCATGGTTACATTTAGAGCTTAATATGCGTAACTAATTTTTAATTACAAAATATTGGAGATTAATTATTTATCCTGATTTCCTATAAAATCTAATACTTATTTTAAAGCATTAATAAATTCTATCTAATGCCCATTGTTGAGCTATTTTAATTATGCTTGTAATTTGATTGGCCATTACATCTTACATAATAATTTTTCCCTTAGTGGGGGTAATGGTTAGTTTTTGAACTCTTTATTTTACTTGCAACACCATCACTTGACAAGACTATTTTTGTAGTGATGTTATAACATACATATGTTATAATTTTTAAATAAATATTTTATATACATTATATATATATATATCTCCAGATAAGATGAGAACAAATAGAGTACAATTTCAAGATTCGTAACATTTAATTTTAAAAAAAAAGGGCTCAATACAAAGTAGAGCAATATTCTTTATTTTATGAAAAATAATTTCTTAATTTTTGTTTCTTCCCTTAGTTTTAAATTTAATGTAGATCATATTCGATTGGTTGATCCGAGTAAAGCTCACAAACCTTATAACCACCCTTTTTTCTCTATTTTTCTTAAAAAGAGGCTGTATTTTGCTTTTAAATCTGGATAAGTTGTTCACTTGCCCGTAATTTACAATCACCTGATGAGATGTGTTGATATGCATTGAAACACAACTGCAATTGTGTAGCGATTTTGACATGTTTTTCGATGTAATATCCTAAAATAAGGTGTATGTATGTATGTATGTATGTATGTATGTATGTATGTATGTGTGTGTGTATATATATATATATATATATATATATATATATATATATATATATGCACACTTTATTTTAGGATATAGTGAGAGAAAGTTTGTATAAATGTTTATATTTATATCTGTATATGCATGTTTTTGGGGGGGTTGTTTTTATATACATGTGTATATAACCCCATCTAAATAAACATTGCAAATTTAATAATTTCTAAAACTCTCTCTTCTACAGGCAGTCAGGGTGCTGCTATTTCTTTGGTTCCTGGAAATGCTGGACTTAAATTGTTAAAAAGAATTCAAATGGTTTGCAACACGACCCTTGAACCTCTGCCAGGTAAGTCTTTAATTTTTTTTATTTATTTTTTTTTAGTTTCTTCAAAATAAAATCTTTTACTGAACATCTTCTTTGCCATAATTTTAATCTTTTTCTTAAATGGCATGATTTTGATCACAACTTCTTGTCTCCCGTGTCACAACCTCTTGTCTCCCGTGTCACAACCTCTTGTCTCCCGTGTCACAACCTCTTGTCTCCCGTGTCACAACCTCTTGTCTCCCGTGTCACAACCTCTTGTCTGCCGTGTCACAACTTCTCGCCTCCCGTGTCACAACTTCTTTTTGCCCTGACTTCACACTGCTTCCTCAGAAATATAAAAAACATTAAAATTGAAAAACTGAAAGAAAAAAAAAATGGTCAAAATTTAAAAATGAAAATACTTCATCCCATCATGGTTACCTTGACTAAGTCGTCATCCATCCGGTTGACTGTAAGCCCTATCGGTCGAGCTTAAAATACACCAACAGCATCCACCTTCAGAGTGTTAAGACACCCCCATCACTAAAGGAGCCCAGCTGACAGAAAGATACTTGCAGACTCAAGTATAAACCTGACCAATGTTTATCTTAAGTTCTACTGCAAACTAGACTTGTGTCTACCTTTTCATCTCTAGTGTAAGCCGAACCTGTCTCTACCTGTCTATTAATTCATTAGGATTTTTAACTTATAAGACATCTATTCAACATTAAATAACCCCAAGAGACGGTTGATATTTTGTTAAATCAACCAACCTATCTTTTTCATATTACTCTTATATTGGAACGATTAATTCATTGTTTTTTTTTTTGTTCTAGAAGACAACATTAAATAACCCAAAATGAATTGTCCATGTGTAAATAATAACTCCTAATCCCAGAAATTGCGACTGAAAGAATTGACATGTTTTTAAATTAACCAACTAGTTGATCAGTGACCTCACCTTCTCCCCTTGAGTCTGTTCTGAGAGCATCTCTCAGTATTATACCTATCCATTTTGGGATTGCTTGTTTGCTTCTTAATCATCGCATTATTGGCAACTTCTACTGAACAAAAGATATGCCGATAACGTTTTAATCTGCAGTTCTTCACAGTGGTGATGAGAATGTCTTCATATCATCTGATGCCTTCTTGATTCTTCATATGGTTTGTTAGGAAATGAAAATGAAATTTTTGAAAATTCTTCATCTCTGGGGCTTATATCTTCTGTATCACTTATTGTCAAGGCCCACAATTCAATATTCTTGGACAAGACTATTGACATGACCATCGTGTTATGATGTTTGATTTGAATGAGATGTGTTCCTCTCACTCCAGATGACCTTCAGCATTGCTGGCCAAACAGATTTCCATCCTTCCTCTGCTTACAATGACTCCTGGTATTTGAAGCTATCAATTGCAGTGGTGGAACTACATTTTAGGAGCCCTGAAGCATGAACAGATACGGGGGTCTCTTTGCAACAATAGATTTTTTTTTTTTTTAAACATTTCACCCCAAGCAAAGCAATAAAGCCACAAGGACACAAGGGTTCACTGAGTGTCAGAGAATATGAGAAA
>OZ038516.1:68480784-68483284 GCA_964036315.1 Acanthosepion esculentum
TCAGACCATGACTCTTTACAAGTGAGCTCTTTAAAAATGATAAATAACAACCCAGACCAACAAATTAATTTAAATTGTGAGAATAATAATGTCAGAATTGATGTGACTGAGCTGTATGAGTCACAGAAATTGGTCATTGATATTGGGCATGAATCTTTGGAAATATTTTCAGGGTTCTTAGAAAACAAGGATGTCGGGACCAAAAAACATCAGAATGAAAAGAATTCACAGACAGGTTTGAAAAGTGATCCATCCGATAGTAAGAAAGCAAAAAATTACCGACATCTTTTCCGTCATGAAGACGACGAATATTTTGTGCCGGATTATTTAGTTGATCAGGTCGGCGATGAAAAACTGCAATCGGAAAACATACAACGTCAAACAGCAGATAAGAAAGAGCCTCCAAATTCTCTGCCCCGCAAGAAGAAAACTGATACAATTTCTGTTGAAAAAGACGTTAGAACAAAAAGGAACGTTGATAAAGATCAGAATGATGAGACTCTACGAGATGAAGCTCAGCCCTCGTTAATAATACCTGGAAACCAGAAGCACACACGAAAGCTTTCCAGACAGAAAACTCTCAGTGACACGTCTTCCAGTGAGTTGGATGAATTTTCTGATTCTAATACATCGAGTTCCGTTTCAAGCAGTTCTTTCTTTTCTGATTCATCTTCGGAAGAACAAAAAATAGTTCATCCTTATGGTTATCCATTGATGTATTCCCAGCATCCGTATCCATACACATGGACCCAGGGTTACCCAATTATGACACCTATGTACCTTGGTCATTACTGGACATGTCCAAATTATTATTATGGTTATCCAGTGCCTTTCACACAGCCAGCAAATGGCCACAATGTGACCTCTGACCCTTATTCTGCCATGAAATTAACATCTCATAATTATTTTCAGCAACAACAAAATTACATTAAATGGATGACCAGATCTTATTTAGGAGTGAAACAATAATTCACTGATAACTGAAGTGTTGTTTTTTTTTTGTTGTTGTTGTTGTTTTTTTTTGTTGCTGTTGTTGTTGTTTTTTTGCTGTTGTTGTTGTTTTTTTTGTTGTTGTTGTTGTTGTTGTTTTTGTTGTTGTTGTTGTTGTTGTTGTTGTTGTTTTTTTTTGTTTGTTTTTTTATAATAAGGTTCACTCGGTACAAGGCACAAGAGCCATAAAGATAGAGGATTACTGTTAAAATGTTCATGATGAGTCCAGTGTGAAATAAGTGGAAGTGGTACTAAGTGAAAGAGACAAGATAAAGATTTACCCTTGACTTGAAGAAATTAAAATTGTAGAGTTTAGAAAAGCATCCATACAGAAGTATCTTCCATAAAGTTGCAGTTATTCGTGGGGAAGTAAGGCTGATTCAACTCCATGGAAGTAGCCTCAAGGGTCCTAGCTGTAAAAAGTCAGAATTGATGAAACTAAAGAATTACTAATTTAATATTTGAATGAGTTTTAACTTCAAAACAGCCTGTCAAACAAAAAAATACGGGCTTATGACATGTCTACCTGATAAACATACACTATTTACATTATTCAGACTATTGTCCATATCTTTGTCGCCATATTTATTACAACGGTATGGCCATTGTACACTCCAGCCTTCTTCAGGTGGTTGGAATGTCGAACTGAACCCTTTATTTCGCTCACTGGGGTAGACTATTCTAGTTCCATGTGCTATGTTTAATGGATGTCAGTTATCAGTATTGAGGACTCATGGCACAGTGGATAAAGGCGTTGGTTACATCCAGTGACAGGACCCAAAGAGTGTGAGTTCAATACCTGGCTAAGACAGTGGAGAACTTGGAGAGGGGAATTAACAGGAGATAACTGATAACTGACATCCATAAAACGTAGAACTAGAACAGTCTACCCCAGTGAGCGAAATAAAGGGTTCAGTTCGACATTCCAACCACCTGAAGAAGGCTGGAGCATACAACGGCCGAAACGTTGTAATAAATATGGCGACAAAGATGAGGACAATAGTCCGAAAAATGTAAGTAGTGTACATAATATCTCATCTTAGAAATATAGACAGATACTGAAGGGCCGAAACCTTGTAATAAATATGGCGACAAAGATGAGGACAATAGTCCGAATAATGTAAGTAGTGTACATAATATCTCATCTTAGAAATATAGACAGATACTGAAAGGCCGAAATGTTGTAATAAATATGGCGACAAAGATGAGGACAATGGTCCGAAAAATGTAAATAGTGTACATAATACCTCATCTTAGAAATATAGACAGATACTGATGAATATACTTAAAAAAAAAAAAAAAAAAGCATGATTTTTGTGCAGTTCAGCAGTTAGAATTTGTTAAGTATAAATAATTAGCTAATTAAAATAAATAATATTGGTTAATATTACAAGAAAACAATTTTAATATTTGAATAATTCTTAACTTCCAGTAAGCCATCTCTAACTCTATTGTCTCAGCCGATAAAACAAAAACAAATGGGTAGTTGTGGAAAAAATTCTTAATGCTG
>OZ038516.1:68490784-68550784 GCA_964036315.1 Acanthosepion esculentum
CGCTCACAACACTTTTGACTTCATCGTCACTTTTAAACTTCGTGCCTCTCGTGAATGCTTTCAAGGGAACAAACAGGTGAAAGTCTGAAGGGGCAAGGTCTGGGCTGTAAGGGGGATGAGGGAGCAGTTCCCAGCCCAGCTCGTTGATGGTCTGCACTGTTTGGGCCTTGCATTGTCATGATGCAAGATGACTCCTTCTGACTGATGACTCCTGCATTTGTCCCAACAGATAAGCTCAAAGTTCTTGCAATGTCATCCACTGTCACCCTTCTGTCAGACTGAATGAGGTCATTGACTGATTCGATCACCTCAGGAGACCTCACTTCTGTAGGCCTCCCAGGCCTGTCTTCATCCTCAACACTGCTCCGTCCTTCTTTAAACAATTTAGCCCACTTGTAGACATTTTTTTGGCTGAAACATGTGGCACCATACACAGTTGACATTCTCCTATGAATTTCAACTGGTTTGCACCCTTCAGCAACCAAAAACTTGATAACTGACCGCTGTTCAATCCTGGAGCATGCTTCTTGGTCGGCCATCTTTGTTAATCGCCAAAACTCTCAAAGTTTTTTTTTTAATCTGCAAAAGAAATTAAATCCATGTGAAAAAAGAAAGTAAAACAAAAAAAAAATAAAAAAGAGTAAGCTTCTATCTGTATTAGAAGTCCTTATGCCGAAAAATTCAACTTATTTATTGAATGACCCTCGTATTTTCCATTCAATGCATCAACTTTATACCAAAAAAAAAATATTTTAATATATACTCTTCTTAAAATACATTTATAAAATGCAATGGCAGAGGTCATCAGTGATGTTACCCTGGCTTTATTATGGATTTCGAGTATTGCAATATCAGATTCATTCTGCCAGGTACCCTGAACTGTTAACAAGCCGCCTCTCCGCATAATTCGTTCCACAATGTGATTTTAACAACAGAAAATATATTAATAATCAGGAGGTAGATCTTTCTTTTATAATGGCAACGACACTTGCATTAGCCAATCAGAATTTGCTTGTCAGCTGTCTAGAGGTATAAAAACAAAGGTGCAACATGCACGCGCTTTTATATACATATATATACATATATATATATATATATCATATTATATTTACATACGTTCTTTGATATTGAGCACTTTATCCCATAAATATATTTCTTCATATATATATATATATATATATATATATACATATATATACATATATATATATATATATCATATTATATTTACATACGTTCTTTGATATTGAGCAATTTATCCCATAAATATATTTCTTCATATATATATATATATATATATATATATATATATATATATATATATATATATACATATATATACATATATATATATATATCATATTATATTTACATACGTTCTTTGATATTGAGCACTTTATCCCATAAATATATTTCTTCATATATATATATATATATATATATATATATATATATATATATATATATATACATATATATACATATATATATATATCATATTATATTTACATACGTTCTTTGATATTGAGCACTTTATCCCATAAATATATTTCTTCATATATATATATATATATATATATACATATATATACATATATATACATATATATATATATATATATTATATTATATTTACATACGTTCTTTGATATTGAGCACTTTATCCCATAAATATATTTCTTCATATATATATATATATATATATATATATATATATATATATATATATATATACATATATATATATATATATCATATTATATTTACATACGTTCTTTGATATTGAGCACTTTATCCCATAAATATATTTCTTCATATATATATATATATATATATATATATATATATATATATACATATATATACATATATATATATATATATCATATTATATTTACATACGTTCTTTGATATTGAGCACTTTATCCCATAAATATATTTCTTCATATATATATATATACATACATATATATATATATATATATAATCTCATAAAGAAACAATTTATACAAAGAATTAATTAGCAATATTAATGTGATTACTGGTGTAATCACTTTGCTAATAAGACTTAATGAGATGTTAACTTGCTGTCCTAATCTTGAATAATACAATCCTTATATTTGATTTGTTGTCGGGTGGAAGACACGTGCCAATTACTTTCGACAATTTCAAACTGTCATCTTCGGGGTGCAATTTCCCCATACACAGGCAAACACTAAGACGAAATATGTGTACACCGAAAGATGGTTTTTTTTGTTTTGTTTTTTATGCTATTTCTTGACAGTTAAATATATTTTGGAGTGTGCCATGTTGCAATGCTGAAAGTTCTGTTCAAATCAATCAAGTGAGAATTTTGTTTATTAATTCTTTGTAGAGATTGTTTCTTTATCATATAAAATATAAGCTGCACACTCTCTTGAGTCACTGTCAGTCACTGTGTGTTTATCTAAATCTAAAAATAAACACGCTAAAATTCACCTTCATCCCTGCCGTGCGTCGACGGTAGAAATTCCGACTGACGCCAATTCAGTCGAGTTTCGATCCTAGCTAGAGGCAACCGGACATCTAGCCACACTGATGAGCTGTGAAACAGCGAAACAGTCTGTCTGTGGATGACAAAATATATATATATATATATATATATATATATATATATATATAAAATCAACTTTATTTGGATTTATTCTTGAAATAGTAAAATTTTGAAGTCAGTTTCTAAGTAAAAACCTGCAGAATTTAGGTATTTCTGTACATTGTTCAAAAATTGGTAAAAGCTATGAATTTAATTTTTGGTATCAGTCCTTACCAGATCAGACCGCAACACTAAGTGCAATGTTGATTTTTTTTTTTTTTTTTTTTTTTAAGTGAAAATCAACCTGCACTCATGGGAAATGTCTTAGTTATGTGGATTTTTAAAGGGTTTTTTTTCTGTGGAGACAATTTTGCTATTGTTATAAAATATCAAAAATGAATACAGCTTAACAATTATTAATCTGTTATCAGTGGAACTTGTAAAGTGTCAAATATGTGATTTTTACCTGATTACTGATGGTTATGTCGGAATACACTTCATTCAACTTCATCTTACGTTTAAAACACCTGGTAAATCAGTAACCGTTGGTTAATAAAGGAAATCAAATGAAATTTGAATGGAACACAGTTAAGGTAATAGTTACAAAAAAATTCATTGCAAGGTGTGTCCATTATAACCTGGTTCGCATTGGGGTGTAACTGAATACAAAACTAAGTTTTCAGGGAGAGAAAAGTTTGTTTTCCATCCAGATTCAATTCTAACACCTTAATCATTGTCCTTGATATTCATTCTTCAGTGATACGGAAGCACCTGTATTTAAGATCATCCAGTAGATTTAATTTCCAGGTAACATCCAATTTAATTAAGGTGGCCCATGCTTTAGCAAAGGCAGATTTTTCCATTTTTTTTTCTTTGGGGGCAATTTTGCTATCATGGTATGTGAAAATATCAGCTGTTTATGGAGAACCTTCATTGAACAAGTTTAATTCTATGTGCAAACAAGCAACAAAAAGATGACTACAGTTTGACCATCAATAATCTGGCATTATTAGGACCAGTATCATACTGGATAATTCATGGTGGTGTTAGACCAGTGTTTCCCAACCTATGGCCAAAATGTGCCATGACAAATTACAGACTGAACCACTACACTAATATATAGCCACTTGAATACATATTTCACTCACTGGGGTAGACTGTTTTATGGACGTCAGTTATCTCCTGTTAATTCCCCTCTCTAACTTCTCCACTGCCTTAAACCGGGTATTGAACTCACACTCTTTGGGTCCTGTCACTGGATCTAACTAACGCCTTTATCCACTGTGCCATGTATCCTTGAGGACATCTGTGTATGAAATTCTGGGTATTATAAACCTAATATCTTCAGCAACCTTTTTTTTACCAGTGCTCATATTGCGATTTTTGCTGTTATCATTGCATGTTTTTACCAGAGCTCATATTGCAATTTTTGTTGTTAGTAATAAGGAGTGCCAGAGAAAAGCAATAATAACAACAAAAATTGCAATATGAGCTCTGGTAAAAACATGCAAAGATAACAGCAAAAATCGCAATATGAAGGTTGGTAAAAAATGATGCTGAAGACATTAGGTTTATAATACCCAGAAATTCATACACGGATGTCCTCAAGGACACATGGCACAGTGGATAAAGGCATTGGTTAGATCCAGTGACAGGACCCAAAGAGTGTGAGTTCAATACCCAGTTAAACAGTCTACCGTGAGTGAAATAAAGGGTTGCTGGAGTGTACAACGGCCGAATTAGGTCAGCGGTTGAGCCGGGGTTCGTCGCCCGAGACGCAGAGATAAAAAAAATAGCCAAATATTCTTCTCTTGCAGATAGATTTTTTTTTTTACTCCTGTGGCAATGGAGACTTCAGGGGTTATTGGCCCTCGTTCTATGGTGTTCCTTCGGAGGATTGGCGCGATTCCGTCTCGATTAAGGAACGAGCCTCGCGAAACGGAGTGGCGCTTGCAGCGTGTCTCACTGGCGACGGTTCGAGGTAATGCTTTCTCCATCATAGCGGCTGGCAGAGGATAGAAAAAATTGTTTATAGTTACGTTGTTCTGGAATTGTCATCATTGGTCGACTGAACTTGCTTTGTTTCAATGACTTTTGTTTTGTTATTATTAATTACTTTATAACCATTATTATTAAAAAAAAAATCGGCTTCCATATATTCCAAATAGTGTACATAATACCTCATCTCAGAAATATAGACATCAACTGTTTTCATTGAACATGTTTAATTCTATATGTAACCAAGTGACAAAAATAAAATGAATACAGGCTGAAAACGGTCTTCATTAATGTGAAATAATCTAGAAGGATGTCCATTTAGCACAAGCTTCATTACACAATTCATTAAGAAGCCAAATATTCTACCAAAGACACTATAACCCTTGAACTTGTGGAGGAGAAAGCCAGCATGCCAAACACTGTCAAATGATTTTGAGATATCTAAAACCAAAGCCAGAGCCTCATCATTCTTATCTAAATTTTAGTAATAACCATTAACACAGACCTAGAGAAATGAAAGCCGTATTGTTTATCTGAAAGAAGCACATATGAGGTGAGATGCTTAACCAATTTATATGAAGGTTACAATTAATTCTGGCAGGCATCCGGTATCTGAGCAAAATTGGTTGATATAAATATTGTATGACTGGGCTTAGGTTTCCAAAATAGCAAGTCACAAGCTATCTCATATTTAGCAAGCCAGTAGATTCCTGCAAAGTGTATTTGCCTTTAGGATTCTTTATTTAAGGAGTTTATACAGACCCTTTTGTTTCAAACTGATAAACTTACTCTTTCTAGCATTTGCATATTGACTGACATCTTTAGGGTATTCATCCACATACCCACTCAGAATGTGACCCTAGGCTGAGTACACACATTCATGGATTTTTTCATTAGACCCTCAATCAGAAGATTTTAAATTTTCAGTCGTTATATATTGATGTATTTTTTTCTTTCAAGTAATAATGTTCACCCAATGCAAGGCCAAAGAGTCACTCAAGGTAGAGGGTTACTGTGTGGTGGTTTATGTGTGTAGAAAAGAGCAAGAAGTGAGGTTCTTCGGGCAATACAGGAAAGAGAATGACTAATTCTAGACTTGAAGAGGTTAAGATTTAATTAGTGAATAACATTTCAGAGTTCAGTCAGAAACATTAGAAGTATCATGTGGAAGTAGATTTTAGAAGGAACCAGAAATACAATCTGAAAAAAATGGACAAACCTCCACTCCTGTTCAAAAGACCAGAGAGAAGTTTGAACCAGAAAATTGGCTCCGAATATATATGTTAGGGAACTGACAGTATGATATTAGCTATTCAGTTTTAACCTAATAGAAGTTCAAATATCTTCTACCAAAATAGAATTGAGCAGTGAATTAAGATTATTTGAACTTTGTCTTTGTTTTTGGTAAAAAAAAAATATATATATGACGAGATATACATAGAAATAAGTCCAAATTTTGGTCATGTTGTTTAGGCGAGCAAGAGATGATTACGGGCCTATTTAACCATTTAAAAATGAATACACTTAAAATAAATGAATAAAATCAAGTACAGAATAAAGAAAATGAAATTAAAAAAGAAAACAAAAGAAAACTTCTCTGTCTGCTCTATCACTGAACTTTGTCCATGTTACCTGACTATTTGGCCCAAAGGAATCAGAATATAAAAATATATATGTATATCCAATCCAAAAACATTGGAGATGAAACTTCACCATTTATTCAGCTTTCATGCCATAAAGTGAACAGTCTGAGAATTTCTTCATTGTGGGAAACTTGAAATCACAGTTCAATTTTGTACGTGATGTTTTTTGAATTGGATTCCAGCTTGTTTTTTTTTTTTTAATAGAAATCTCTTGATATATTTTTTTTTTTTTTTTAAGCTTATCACCCCAGGCAAGGCTGCAAGCCACTAGCATGCAAGGGGTTACAGAAGGTTTTGAGGAAGAGCAGATAGGAGTGGTAAAGGAGAGGATGTGGAGAAAGATAGTGGATCGATCAAGGCAAGGGGGTTACAGAAGATTTGGAGCGAGAGCAGATAGGAATGAAAGGGGAAAGGATGTGGAGAAGGGAAGTGGATAGATCAAGGCAACTGGAGATGTCGATTGACATTACACTTAAATAGTTGGAGATTGTATTTGTCAGGGAAACAGGAATAAGGAAGGGAGTTCCACAGGCGAGATGTGCGAGACATGAAGTTATTGGAGTAGAGGAGACGTCTACATCTAACAGTTTCAACAGTGAAGGGGTGGGAACGGGATGCCAGCCTCGTAGGATGTTTAAATTCATATTGAGCACTTTGTATTGTAAGATAAATGGTCTTTATTTTGGCTTTCGTTTCTCCTTTAGCTTAGACCCAGTGACTTTTAAAAAAAAAATAAAAAAATAAAAATAAGGTCTCATTAATTCTAATTATATATGTCCATATACGAGGCTGCCATGACAACCAGACCAAAGAGAAGTCTGAACCAAAAAATGACAGAGATTGGCTTGGAATATATGTGTTAGGGTAGAGTTAGTTATGGAACTGACAGTAGGATATTAGCTATTCAGTTTTAACCTAGTATAAGTTGAACTAGTTTATCTACAACACACTTGTATATCGTTATAATGAGGCCTCACATCAGTGAGGGGGGCTGGTGTGCAAGTGAAACCGTTGAGAGGAAGGCCCCGAAACAGTGCACATTCTCTCCTGATGACCCCAATTCAAATATAAATTCGAGAGGAACATATCAAAAGAGATTCAGTGAAATCATATGCCGTAGAGAAGCTCGGTGGATTTCTGATTGTAGCAAAGTGAGTCTTGCTAAAAGCAGACTGCAAACTGCTGGTATTCCAGTCGCTTTTATTGACATGAGACGGTTGACAAAAAACCTGGATCTGGACAAGTTTTAAGTGAGGCCCATATCAGGAAAAGCAAAAAAAAATATTTGCTGAATTTTTATTAATTGCTAGTAATGTATATTCTGTTTTAATTTCTAGTAATGTATATTCTGTTTTAATTTGTCAATTATGAACAAAAATTATTTAATTTTTTTCAACAATAACCTTGACCATAAAAATAAATTATATGGTCAAGTTTGCTTTCTTCTTTAATACACTGATAGCAGCAGCAGCCACTCCATAAGTCATTATTAATTGTTACCTCCCTTTGATATTTTTATTATATCATAAAGTTACTTTATGAGCCAGTAATAAACTTCTATGAAACAATTTTACTATGCTTTTCAATATTTACTATACAAGTTGAATGTGGAAAATTTTTTCATGTGAAAGTGGGTGATGACGTAAAAAAGGTTGGGATCACCAGCCTTACATAAAACAAATTGAAAAGAGTCTAATATTTTGTGGAACAAACTTTGTGTACAACTGTCTACATTTCCATCTGATAAGTAGCAGTTAACTTAAAACACTCTTCCATTGTATTTTGTCTGTTCGGCTCATTCTATCTGGCTCCTTTATCTTTACAAGAGCCAGATTAAACCAATACACTAGTGCAGGCTGATTGATTTTTCATATCTTTTAGAAAATCAACATTGCACTAGTGTGAAAGCTTTGATTTTGATGTAATAAGGTCTGATACCAAAAATTAGATTCATAGCTTTTACCAATTTTTGAGCATTTAGTTTTAAAGATCGCCTGAAAAAAAATTGTACAGAAATACCTAATTTCCGCAGGTTTTTGTTTACAACATGACTTCAAGATTTTACTATTACAAGAATAAATCCAAATAAAGTTGATATCTTTTTGTATTCGATACATTGAATGGAAAATATATTCAAACCAAAATTCTAATTATGGATCACCACAAGCAAAATATAAAATTTTTTTTTATTGTATTTGATAAGTTAAAACAGTGTAAAAAAAAAAAAAAAAAGATTTTTTTTTGAAAGCTACTCACTGAATAAGATTTCATGATAAAAACAAAAAATAGATAAAAGTGTATATAACACCATAATAACACTGGGAACAAATAATGAAATAAAATGTTTTAAATTTGCATTGTTTATTGAAAATCACACTGACTAAACCTACTGAACTGTATAAAATATAATACATCCTAATATAGCTAAATTGTTCAGAATAGTATCCCTTTGAATTAAATGAAGGTCTTATTTGATGGCAAAATGATTTCGTAATAATGTCTTTGTGCCATGCATCTTGTACATATACAATTTGTAAAGCTTCAATAAATTATAAATTTTATGATTCTTTTCTATAAGAATTTTACTGATCACTGGAATGAAATTCCAACGCTATGATTTTGAACCTAAACTTAATCTTTAAATTAATCACCACAAGCAAAATATGCACTTTTTTTTTTTGTATTCGATAAGTAAAAACTGTCTAAAATATTATAAAAGATGACAAAAAAGTCTACTCAATGAATAAGATTTGATTGATCATTTGTTAGATCCTAATTAATAAAAACAGAAACTAGATAAAAGTGAAAATAACACCATAATACTGCTGGGCAGAAATTATAAGAGAAAATGTTTTACATTTGCATTGTTTATTGAAAATCACCCTGACTAAAACTACTGCATTATATAATATTACATCATCCCATAAGTTCTGTCCGAATATTAACTTTTTGTTAAAATGAATGAAATTTAAAGAGTATTTTATAATGTCTAATGGAGCTGAACATTATTTTTATGTTTAGATGCATTTAAACTGATCAAATTTTATTTCAGAGAACAATAAAATTAAATTTTGTTTGATTAAAACCCTGCTAACATGGAATCATTTGAGGCACATAATGCTTTATGCGTTCAAGAAAGGAAACTCAGCAGTCGAAGCGGCTAGAAACATTCACTCAGTTTATGGAGAGGAATGTGTGAATGAAAGAAAAAATTCAGAGGTGGAGATTTCACCCTTGAAGATCGAACCGGACGTCCAGTTGAGTTTGATGAAAAGCTTCTTGAAGCAGCCCTTGAAGAAAATCGCACTTTATCAGTTGAGGAATTGGCAGTGGTTCTCAGTTCAAACCATACAACTGTTCATCGTCATCTTCAACGACTTGGAAAAGTTCCTAAACTTGGAAAATGTGTGCCTCTGAATTGTCTGAAAACAACCTCAAATCCCAAGTTGACATCTGTTCTTCTCTCCATTCTCGCCAACTTGTTTCACCTTTTTTGGATAGACTTATGACTGGCGACGAAAAATGGATCTTTTATCGAAATGTTAAGCGTTGTAGACAGTGGCTTGATAAACAGGAAGGACCCCAGCCACAGCCGAGAAGGGAACTTCATGGGCAAAAGGTTCTTCTTTCAATCTGGTGGGATTGCCAAGGAATAATCCACTTTGAATTCTTACCACCTAATGCAACAATTAATGCTCAAATATACTGTCAGCAATTAGAGCGTTTGAACCAAGCCTTGAGGAAAAAAAGACCTGCTCTAGTGAATCGAAAACGGGTGATGTTTCATCAGGACAATGCGCGACCACACACAGCAAGAATCACGTCACAAAAGATCGAAGAACTTGGTTGGGAGAAAATTCCTCATCCGCCTTATTCTCCCGACCTTGCTCCTTCAGACTACCATTTGTTTCGTAGCTTACAGAATCATTTGGAAGAAACAGCTTTTGTAACAAAGGAAGAGGTTAAAACTGACATTTGTGAGTTCTTCGAATCAAAGCCAAAAGAATTTTACAGTAATGGAATTAGTAAGCTTGTTAATAGATGGAAGGAAGTCATAGATAATCAGGGAAAATACATTGTTGATTGAATCTGTAATTAAATGTAACATTGGTCACTTGTTTTCTTTATTCAAAATTCGGACAGAACTTATGGGATGACCTGATATATTAAATCCTGATATAGCTAAATTGTTCAGGATAATTTCCCTTTGAAGCAAATGAAGGTCTTATTTGATGGCACAATGATTTCGTAAGAATATGCTTTTGCCATGCATCTTGTCCATATAGAATTTGTAAAATTTCAGTAAATTCTAAATTTTATGAGGCTGTGCTATCAGATGCTTTCACTAATTAGCGGAATCAAATTGCAACACTACAATTTTGAACCTAAACTAAAATTGTCTCCTCAAAAAACGTTAATGACTTAGAAAAAATATTTTGTCGCATTATTTATCATGTCAAACCCCAACTTTCAAATTGAGTGCAATACCACACTTCCAAAACTGACTTGCCCTACCAATGCACTGTATTGGAAACATTCTCAACCATTCATTGACTCCATGTACCCCCAGCAAAGATGGCAAATTCTGGTAGGATAATAATCCAGATGATTGGGCTGAAGGTGCCAGAAATTGGTTTTGGAGCAAAATCTGACAACTTGCAATGAATAAGGAGGCCACTGTATTCATGCAGTTTCAATATTCAACTGCTAAAATTTCAAAAATGAAACCCGACTCCCTTACCATTTAACCCATAGAGGGGAGAATTAGGCTAGCTTTCCCCAAGAGTATTTTTATGAAAGGGATTGCAATGAATGTGACCAGAATTCAAACTCCAAGCTGCTAAGCATTAGACTACCATCATATCCATTGTCAGTAATGCCCGTGTCGAATTGTAGTCAGATGCTTGCAGAATACCACAACTCATACCAGAGATCACAATGATTCTGTATAACATTTCCATTTTGCAGTTTTGTTCTGACAGATGAAATGACTAGAACCTGTTGCTATCTACCTGGTCAATGTTCAAGCAAGTTCTATTCTTTTGTGCCACCAGTTCAAATATTTACAGCCTTGCTATGTCCGCGGGGTTGAATTACTCTTATGTCCTCCAGAAAGCACTGAACTCCCATCATGCATTATCATTGCAAGATTCAGATTAGACCAAAAGAAATGAAGTTTCCCTGCCTATTCTGAGCTGGAGCTGCTCAATTCTCACTTTCCAGAGCCTTGACAAGAGTTCAAAACCATTTACACGGTATTGTTGGAAAAGACTTATCTTCCAACCTGCAGCCTCTTGCTCCACAGACATAATGTTGCAAGCCTATCACTATTCTATCAGTATTTCTATGGCAAATGTTCAGATGAGCTCTGCTCTTTAGCTCCATCAGATCTTTACAGCCAGGACTTGTCATGTCACATCCAAAGATTCAAATCACCCACATTTCCTCCATATTCCACTTGTAATGAAGAAGTTCCACTCAGCTTTTTCATGAGAATGATTATGTTGTGGAACAAAGTCCCACGGGGGACAATATCCATTTCAATGTTAGAGTAAACTTATGTCCTCAAGGACCCATGGCCCAGTGGATAAAGACGTTGGTTAGATCCAGTGACTGGACCCAAAGAAGTGTGAGTTCAATACCAGGCCACAGCAGTGGTGAACCAAAACTTGGAGAGTTGAGTTAAAGGGAAATAACTGAAACGTCTGGAAGAGGCATGGTATGTAGAACTAGAACAATATTCCCCGGTGGATGAAATAAAGGGCTCGGTTCAGAATTCCAATCACCTGAAGAAGGCCAGAGCGTACAACAGCCAAAATGTGGTGAATATGGCAATGAAGATGAGGATAACAGTCTAAATAATGTAAATAATGCAAGTAATCATAATACCTCATCTCAGAGATATAGACAGATATATAGAGAGACATAGACATAAAGGCCGGAGCGTACAACGGCCGAAACGTTGTAAATATGGCAATGAAGATGAGGATAACAGTCTGAATAATGTAAATAATGCAAGTAATCATAATACCTCATCTCAGAGATATAGAGAGACATAGACCTAAAGGCCGGAGCGTACAACGGCCGAAACGTTGTAAATATGGCAATGAAGATGAGGATAACAGTCTGAATAATGTAAATAATGCAAGTAATCATAATACCTCATCTCAGAGATATAGACAGATATATAGAGAGACATAGACATAAAGGCCGGAGCGTACAACGGCCGAAACGTTGTAAATATGGCAATGAAGATGAGGATAACAGTCTGAACAATGTAAATAATGCAAGTAATCATAATACCTCATCTCAGAGATATAGACAGATATATATAGAGAGACATAGACCTAAAGGCCGGAGCGTACAACGGCCGAAACGTTGTAAATATGGCAATGGAGATGAGGATAACAGTCTGAATAATGTAAATAATGCAAGTAATCATAATACCTCATCTCAGAGATATAGACAGATATATAGAGAGACATAGACATAAAGGCCGGAGCGTAACAACGGCTGAAACGTTGTAAATATGGCAATGAAGATGAGGATAACAGTCTGAATAATGTAAATAATGCAAGTAATCATAATACCTCATCTCAGAGATATAGACAGATATATAGAGAGACATAGACCTAAAGGCCGGAGCGTACAACGGCCGAAACGTTGTAAATATGGCAATGGAGATGAGGATAACAGTCTGAATAATGTAAATAATGCAAGTAATCATAATACCTCATCTCAGAGATATAGACAGATATATAGAGAGACATAGACATAAAGGCCGGAGCGTACAACGGCCGAAACGTTGTAAATATGGCAATGAAGATGAGGATAACAGTCTGAATAATGTAAATAATGCAAGTAATCGTAATACCTCATCTCAGAGATATAGACAGATATATAGAGAGACATAGACATAAAGGCCGGAGCATACAACGGCCGAAACGTTGTGAATATGGTAATGAAGATGAGGATAACAGTCTGAATAATGTAAATAATGCAAGTAATCATAATACCTCATCTCAGAGATATAGACAGATATATAGAGAGACATAGACCTAAAGGCCGGAGCGTACAACGGCCGAAACGTTGTAAATATGGCAATGGAGATGAGGATAACAGTCTGAATAATGTAAATAATGCAAGTAATCATAATACCTCATCTCAGAGATATAGACAGATATATAGAGAGACATAGACATAAAGGCCGAAGCGTACAACGGCCGAAACGTTGTGAATATGGCAATGAAGATGAGGATAACAGTCTAAATAATGTAAATAATGCAAGTAATCATAATACCTCATCTCAGAGATATAGACAGATATATAGAGAGACATAGACATAAAGGCCGGAGCGTACAACGGCCGAAACGTAAATATGGCAATGAAGATGAGGATAACAGTCCGAATAATGTAAATAATGCAAGTAATCATAATACCTCATCTCAGAGATATAGACAGATATATAGAGAGACATAGACATAAAGGCCGGAGCGTACAACGGCCGAAACGTTGTGAATATGGCAATGAAGATGAGGATAACAGTCTAAATAATGTAAATAATGCAAGTAATCATAATACCTCATCTCAGAGATATAGACAGATATATAGAGAGACATAGACATAAAGGCCGGAGCGTAAAACGGCCGAAACGTAAATATGGCAATGAAGATGAGGATACCAGTCTGAATAATGTAAATAATGCAAGTAATCATAATACCTCATCTCAGAGATATAGACAGATATATAGAGAGACATAGACATAAAGGCCGGAGCGTACAACGGCCGAAACGTTGTGAATATGGCAATGAAGATGAGGATAACAGTCTAAATAATGTAAATAATGCAAGTAATCATAATACCTCATCTCAGAGATATAGACAGATATATAGAGAGACATAGACATAAAGGCCGGAGCGTACAACGGCCGAAACGTTGTGAATATGGCAATGAAGATGAGGATAACAGTCTAAATAATGTAAATAATGCAAGTAATCATAATACCTCATCTCAGAGATATAGACAGATATATAGAGAGACATAGACATAAAGGCCGGAGCGTACAACGGCCGAAACGTAAATATGGCAATGAAGATGAGGATACCAGTCTGAATAATGTAAATAATGCAAGTAATCATAATACCTCATCTCAGAGATATAGACAGATATATAGAGAGACATAGACATAAAGGCCGGAGCGTACAACGGCCGAAACGTTGTGAATATGGCAATGAAGATGAGGATAACAGTCTAAATAATGTAAATAATGCAAGTAATCATAATACCTCATCTCAGAGATATAGACAGATATATAGAGAGACATAGACATAAAGGCCGGAGCGTACAACGGCCGAAACGTTGTGAATATGGCAATGAAGATGAGGATAACAGTCTAAATAATGTAAATAATGCAAGTAATCATAATACCTCATCTCAGAGATATAGACAGATATATAGAGAGACATAGACATAAAGGCCAGAGCGTACAACGGCCGAAACGTTGTGAATATGGCAATGAAGATGAGGATAACAGTCTAAATAATGTAAATAATGCAAGTAATCATAATACCTCATCTCAGAGATATAGACAGATATATAGAGAGACATAGACATAAAGGCCGGAGCGTACAACGGCCGAAACGTAAATATGGCAATGAAGATGAGGATACCAGTCTGAATAATGTAAATAATGCAAGTAATCATAATACCTCATCTCAGAGATATAGACAGATATATAGAGAGACATAGACATAAAGGCCGGAGCGTACAACGGCCGAAACGTTGTGAATATGGCAATGAAGATGAGGATAACAGTCTAAATAATGTAAATAATGCAAGTAATCATAATACCTCATCTCAGAGATATAGACAGATATATAGAGAGACATAGACATAAAGGCCGGAGCGTACAACGGCCGAAACGTTGTGAATATGGCAATGAAGATGAGGATAACAGTCTAAATAATGTAAATAATGCAAGTAATCATAATACCTCATCTCAGAGATATAGACAGATATATAGAGAGACATAGACATAAAGGCCAGAGCGTACAACGGCCGAAACGTTGTGAATATGGCAATGAAGATGAGGATAACAGTCTAAATAATGTAAATAATGCAAGTAATCATAATACCTCATCTCAGAGATATAGACAGATATATAGAGAGACATAGACATAAAGGCCGGAGCGTACAACGGCCGAAACGTTGTGAATATGGCAATGAAGATGAGGATAACAGTCTAAATAATGTAAATAATGCAAGTAATCATAATACCTCATCTCAGAGATATAGACAGATATATAGAGAGACATAGACATAAAGGCCGGAGCGTACAACGGCCGAAAACGTTGTGAATATGGCAATGAAGATGAGGATAACAGTCAGAATAATGTAAATAATGCAAGTAATCATAATACCTCATCTCAGAGATATAGACATAAAGGCCGGAGCGTACAATGGCCGAAACGTAATAAATATGGTGACAAAGATGAGGACAATAGTCTGAATAATGTAAATAGGGAGCAGCAGATACATTGTACAAATATGACCACATTTCAAAAGTGAACATTTGTCAATATTCAGTCAGTTTTATTTTTTTGTCCTGAGGCTTGACATCTTTTTTTGTTGACAAGTGTTGAGCAGTGAGCCTTGTTCTCTGAGAAGTTTTTGTTGATTTGATGAAGGAAAATATCTGTCCACACATGCAGATAGAATCAAGCATTTCCATAATCTTTGTGGTAAACTTTCTGAAGTTTTTAAACTTTTCAGGAAGGTATGAAAAGAACTCGGGTCTTCCTACTGCGAGATTGTTTGCATTGAGTGTAAAATCCGACAGCATTTCTAAAAGTTCCATCTTCAGACTTTCTTCTGTCTTGGCAACATCAAAGGTGAATGGTGCTGAGAATACTGCAAACTGATGTTCAAAAACTGAGAAACCACTAAATCATTTCAGAAATTCCTTTGAGAAAAATTCCAGGTGATTGTCATATTTAGCAAAGCTAAGTACGGTTTCAGTATTGCCAGTGTTTTTCAGCTCTTTGTATGTAGGAAAACTAAATTTTCATTTGACAACTGTGACTTCCATAAACTAAGTTGTTTGGTAATGAAGCACTTGATGTCATCATACAACTGAATGATAAGTTTGTTTTTATCTTCAAATTAAGATCAGTTAATTGTGCAGTAATCTCCATAACTAAAGCCAGATCTTGGGAGTCAACTTTCATCTTTTATTTCTTGTGTATTTTGATCTTTCATCTCCAAAAATATAATTATTTATTGTCTCAACAAGTAGAATCTTTTCAGCACTGTGTGACATGACAAACAGCAGACTTCTCTGTAGAATGGAACATCGGTGAACTGATTATCAATATCTTCCAATAACTGACTGAACTGATGGTGGTTGAGAGTACGGCCTCTGATATAGTTCACTCTTTATGATCAAGCTAAGTACATGATCCAATTTTAAAATCTTTGAACACAAATTTTTCTGATAATTCAGTGAAAATGTGCAAATGATGAATCTGGATGTGAGTTTTCTAGTTTTCTTTGTAACTTGGCGGCAACACCATTACGTTTGCCAACCATATTAGCAGCACCGTCAGTAGATAAGCATGCAAGTTTACTCAAATCAAAACTATACTCATGCAGAACCTGTTCACCTCCCTCAAAGATGTCCTGGCTTGTTGTAGTGTCATGCATTGGGACCAGTTTAATCAGTTCTTCATAAATATTAAATTCACTGTCGCAGGCCATGATGAAGATTGCAAGCTGTGCTATTCAAGTGATGTCAATGGTTACATCAACAGCAATAGAAAAAAATGTACAAACCTCGATGATATAGCCTTCAACTGTTGTTTCAAAATCCCTGACATTTCATCAATCCATTCAGCAACAGTGTTCCTGAATAATGTTTTTGAATAAGTGCGCTTTCTATGGACATACAATTTTTGCTGTTTTTACAGCGTTATTACTTTATGAGGTCTTCACTGTAAGATTTCACATTCATGCCTGTCGTTCAGCTGAGTTTATAGAATGTTGTAACAGAAGCAACATTCTGTTTCTGAGTTTTTGTAAAAGGTTCTGTTGCTGTGTCAAATTCAATTCCTTAAGTTTTGAAATACATATTAGGCCTTCATCTTTATCATCAGATAATGGCGCATTTCGTAATGTCTTTTCAGGTTGTATTCTTTTGACATGGTGATGGAGATGCTGCAAATTAAACAATATATCCTTTCATTCATCATTGTGCAAAAATACCGTAATTCTCACTTTTCTTGAAACACTTGCCATTCTTCATTCAATTTCTTTTTTCTGCTGGAGGTATTTTATTTTATTCTGTTGGAGGTATTTTATTCTGCTGGAGGTATTTTATTTTATTCTGCTGGAGGTACACTAGCCATTTTAGGGTTTAAATAGTAGCAAAAAAACTAATTTTCAAAATTGATGATGCAGAATCCCCTTGGCCAACTCCAATTCCCATTTTGACTTTGATGTTTGTAAAAATTTCCACTTTCATTTGGATTATTTCAGTATATTCACTGTCCCAAAAAACAATGGCCCCAGCAGAAACATTTCTCCAATTTTTAATGGGAATTACCTTATGACTTAATGGGTCATATCTTAGTTTGGAAATCCAAGCAAATATTTTTCTTTATCAGAGAGAGCGAGAGACAACCACTCATGAGAAATTTAATGACTTTTCACCAAATTCATTCAGGGTTCAACTCTCTCTGATTCCCTCGTCAACTTCATTATATATATTTGATGTAATTTAATTCTGTTTCTTTTCCCCTTTCTTTTACCTTTTTTTACCTGATTTCACCCCAAGCAAGGCAATAAAGCCACTAAGACACAACATGTTACTGGGCATGGAAAAATTAGGAACAGAAACACTACTAATAAGCGTGAAGAGAAAAGAGTAATCAGGAGGACAGTAGATAGTGACTGACATTGCATTTAAATTTTTGGAGATTAACGTTGGCAGGAAAGCATAGAGCCAGAAGAGAGTTCTACAAGCGAGAAGTGTGAGAAAAGAAAGTGTTAGTCCAGAACTTATGGCTACATCTAGCCAGCCCAGCCGTCAATTGATGAGATCTTGATGCCAGTCTAGTACTGCGCTTAAATTCAAAAAGTCTAGGTGCCATAGTGAAGAGCGATATTTATTTGTAAAAAATACAAAATGTGTCACAAGGCCAAAATGGGGAATGGGGAAAAGGACAGTCTTGTTCTCTCTTAAATTTAAACTTAGCTAGCCACAAACACTGACCCAAATATACCACAATATTCCTAACACCAAAACAATGCATTCTTACACTATTTGGACTATTGTCGTCATCTTTGTCACCATATTTATTACAACATTTCAGCCGTTGTACGCTCCAGCCTTCTTCAGGTGGTTGGAATGGGGTAGACTGTTCTAGTTCCACATGCCATGTCTAATGGGTGTCAGTTATCAGTTATCTCCTGCTTAATTCCCTCTCCAAGTTCTCCACTGCCTTAACCTGGTATTGAACTCACACTCTTTGGGTCCTGTTCTCAAAGACACATGGCACAGTGGATAAAGGTGTTAGTTAGATCCAGTGACAGGACCCAAAGAGTGTGAGTTCAATACCTGGTTAAGGCAGTGGAGAACTTGGAGAGGAGAATTAACAGGAGATAACTGATAACTGACATCCATTAAACATGGCACGTGGAACTAGAACAGTCTTCCCCAGTGAGCGAAATAAAGGGTTCAGTTCGACATTCCAACCACCTGAAGAAGGCTGGAGCATACAACGGCCGAAACATTGTAATAAATATCGTGACAAAGATGAGGACAATAGTCCGAATAATGTAAATAGTGTACATAATACCTCATCTCAGAAATATAGACAGATACTGAAGGGCCAAAACGTTGTAATAAATATGGCGACAAAGATGAGGACAATAGTCCGAATAATGTAAATAGTATACATAATACCTCATCTCGGAAATATAGACAGATACTGAAGGTCCGAAACGTAATAAATATGGCGACAAAGATGAGGACAATAGTCCGAATAATGTAAATAGTATACATAATACCTCATCTCAGAAATATAGACAGATACTGAAGGGCCGAAACGTTGTAATAAATATGGCGACAAAGATGAGGACAATAGTCCGAATAATGTAAATAGTATACATAATACCTCATCTCAGAAATATAGACAGGTAATGCATTCTTACTTACCTTTCTTACTACATCCACCATAATACCTCATTGTCTCTATAAAAGTCCTAACTAATCCCCATATGTACAATTCAATATCTCTAGTGGTGGAAATAAAACAACAATTTACATATTGAAGAGCTCATCCGAACAGTTACCATGAAAGTATAGAAAAGACATAGAGAGGCAACATAATGGCAGTGAGAAAGTGACTGAAGCTGAGCTACCAGATCCTCGTAAGTATTTAAGATTTCTCTCAAGGGGTTTTCATAATTTATTTCTAATTTCTAATCACCTGAAATCACCAGTTTGCATTCTCCTGCAACTAAATGTCAAACTAGAGCCAGCACCTTGTTACAGTCATATTGCAAAGGCTCCAATGATCGACCACTGGGAAAAACTCTTCCTCTCCACTCAATTTTATTTGAGAAATGATGACAAAAGAATCCTGGATCTAGATATGACTTTTCTGTTTTCATAAATCTATTTTTAATCACCAGCAGCTATTTTGTCAAAGAATTTTTTTTTCTGTTCAGTCCGATTCAAAAAATTTGTATGGAAACCAATTTTCTTAAATTTTTTGCTTTTTTTTTTTTTTTCTAAACTTTCTAAACAAGAAATGGTCTGGTGCTTCTATGTATTCAAATATTCTTGACAAAATCCAAAAAAAGAATCTGCAATGTTATTGGTCCTGATCTAGCATCTAACATCACTCACTTTCGCACCACCTTAACGTAGCTTCAGTCTGCATTTGAAGATCAGTTGTCCAGTGTATACTTTCTTCTGAGGCAGTGATATCTTTGCTTGGTGGGTCATGTCCTGAGGATGGATGATCGAAGAATTCCAAAGACAATTCTCTATGTAGACGTTTCAAACAGGATGAGAAAAACTGTGTAGCAACAACTTTGATTTAAGGACATTTGTAAAAAAAAAACAAAACACTATCTCATTGTTTAATATCAACCGTGCCACCTGTGAAAACTCCGCCTTCAATGAAGGTAATCAATCCTCTGGGGTCTTTTGACATACCACCTCAGATCATCACCGTGAGGCATGCAATATCTGTAGTAATGTCTGTCCTTCACACATTGGGCTTTGCAATTACAAGAGATGCTAATCTTGAGCATGGATAATCAGGGCTGCGATGGATAATCAGGGCTGCGATGCTAATGATTAGGCAACTAAAAATGGTAATGACCATGAAAACAAAATCTGTGTATACTTTTGAGCAGGCAAAACATGGCCCATGGGTCACATGCGACGCTTTAAAATCACACCTTTGACCTACACAAAGGATACTAATTTGGTTATTTAACAGCCAAAATTTTAGACCAGAAAATGACTATGTATGACTGACCTCCTCCCCCCACATATACATACACTTGGCAGCCAGAGAGTCTGTTTACATTTGATTCCAGTGACCAGGTCACAACTGATTTTGTGAGCAGGCTTTGAGTCTGCTTACATTTGCCATTTATAGTAGAGTGAGCAATTGGTTTGTTTGAATGACGCAACAGGCGAGAAGACCTTTTTGCAGGCAACAATAGTAACTGGTGATTTTGCTGCAAGACAACCGCTGTCCTTATGTTGTAATGGTGACACCTGCAGTTGCGAGAGGAAGCTCTTCCACAATCACTCCAGACATTATCATTGTTTTGGTCTATATATATATATATATATATATATATATATATATATTTATTTAAAGACATTTATATATATTATGTTTAACATTCTTTTTATAGATACAAGCATTTAAGCAAAAGCTCTGTTTTTTTATAATAAACAGTATTAAATAACATTTACCGGCCTGAATGTCCGAGAAATTTTCATAGAAAATTTTCGCTCTCCGACAGGAATCGAACCTGTATCCTATACGGAACCATCATTTCGCGTGATGTGCCTTAACCTTTCGGCCACAGAGCAGCGTCTGGTTAGCAAGGTCGATTTTACTATCTTTAAGCTAACCAGACGCCGCTCTGTGGCCGAAAGGTTAAGGCACATCACGCGAAATGACGGTTCCGTATAGGATACAGGTTCGATTCCTGTCGGAGAGCAAAAATTTTCTATGAAAATTTCTCGGACATTCAGGCCAGTAAATGTTATTTAATACTGTTTATTATAAAACAGAGCATTTGCTTAAATACTTGTATCTATAAAAAGAACGTTAAACATAATATATATAAATGTCTTTAAATAAATTGTTGGACTATGTCCAATTCTAAAATATATATATATATATTTTATGTATATTCAGGCAGCATTCTTTCACTGATGCATGTTTCATTAAATAATATAGACAAGTTTTGTCTATTTATTTTATGCAAATTCCTTTCATTTCATCTGATAAGCTTAATAACATTATCATTAAATGAAGAAAGAAAATCACCATATTGCTACATGTTTTTTAATCCTATCTAAGCTTTCAGCTTACATAAGCCATTATCAAAGCTATATACATAAAACAGTTGAAACCTAACCTGAACAAAAGAAACTATAAAATCTCCACAAATATTCTTAAATGCCTATAATTGATAACAGAAGCCATTGGTTTATACCAACGGCTTCCCATACTTAATACTTCTCGTTTTCACTCTCGCGTGGTCATGGGTGACGTCACGAGCTGCGACGTGATTTTCGTTTCCGCGTCTCGTATACACGAGTTTGTCGTTGCTTTGAAATTTTTCATGCAACAAAAACAGACAATCATTATTGTTTCGTCCGTGTATTGGTTGATATATTGAAATGTAATTGTAATCTTTGATAATGGCTTATGTCAGCCAAAAGCTTAGATTGGATTAAAACACGTATCAATATGGTGATTTCCTTTCATCTTTCAATGATAATGTTATGAAGCTTATCAGACAATATGAAAGGAACTTACTTAAAATAAATAGACAAAACTTTTAATGAAACATGCATCTATATATATATCCAAGTATAGGATTGGTGTATACGGAATAAATTCCAATAACCAACAAATATTATTCTTTAAAGAGTGCTCAATACAGAATAGAGCAAATATAAAAACCCTTTATTCTACATTCAACACCATCACTTGGTAAGACACCAGAAATGTTGAAACAAAATGGCTATTTTTGTAGTAATTTTATAACATATTTATGTTATAATTTTCAAATAAATAATTATATATATATGTGTGTGTGTGTGTGTGTGTGTGTGTGTGTGTGTGTGTGTGTGTGTGTGTGTGAATATATAGAAAAATAGGAAAGAACATGTTAGGTAAATAATCCGAAGTTCTTTAGTATTTTTGTTTTTATTTTCAGTCCAAAAGCCTAAATTATAATTATATTTATTTTTATTATTTTATTTTTATTTTTATAGTTATGAATTACATTCACTAATGTGCAAATACCTTTGGGAAAAACTACAGATGTGTTTCTTCTCCCCCCCAGCTATGAGTTAAATAGTAGGATTTATATCTGGAGAAAAAAAATCACCTCCCCACCTCAAAAATTGTTGATCCACTCATAAAAATAAAATCAAATAAAAAAAATAATTCTTCCAATTTAAAATGTTTCAGCTTTAAATAATCTACAAAGTGCTGATAAACCATAAAAAGCAAATCACTCAATCAGTGTCATTGGAATAGGGTGTTTGGGTCCGTATCATCAAACTTAAAGGTCTTCATTGAAAAAGTTTGAATAAATCTTAGAATCCCATTGCTTCAAAACTCTGCGTTGCTTGGCACTGCAAATATTCTGCGAAAGGTAATCTCCGATATCGTACGACTTGATGAAGAACACCCATAATGCAAGATCTCCAGTTGAAAATGAAAAAGTGTGAGAAAAGACTCTGAGGGTGATGCTGTTGGGAGTTTTAAACTGCTGCTAGGGGCCATCCCTTGGCAACAAGGTCAAAGACAAGGTCCCAGACTAAATGCGACCAACCCCAAAGACTCCAATGGTTGAACCAGCAGATGAAGAGGACTATCATGATGGACATGCTACAGAAAGTGCCACTCAGAATTATAACAGAGCCAGTGGCTGTCCATTGCAATTTCATAACTGTATTCTGCATGTCTCATTTCATGTGCTATGTGCTAGGGAATGTTACTGAATAATCAAACAAAGGTTGGAAATGTACGATAATACTTAGGACAAGAACAACACATATAAGATTTGCCAGCTGCACGTAGAAGTAGTCAACTGCTAGAAGTGAGTCAAGTGAATTCCACAATGAATCTCCAACTGCAGACCAACATACAGTATTTACTAATATATTTATGTGAATTGAGTTCAAACCCATTATCGTTCGTAGGTATGCTATAACTGGAGAGTGATGGAACCAACAAACCAAAGGACTGTTTACAAGCCATATTAATAAAAAGTCTTTTCGGCCTTAAATATCCGCGAGAACTGATAACCTGTTAAAATGGAACAATCAATTAAAAACATATATTCTCCTTTGGATATTCAAGACATATCTTGTATGTTGATATATCACTGATAAAAAAAAGTGAACATCCTCCTGAATGCACAGCATAGCAGAAGGCATCTACTGTAAAACAAATTCTAACTGACTGTAGTGACCTTGCCCATGTGCGACAACGATTTTATGAGATGACTAGTTTAGATGACCTTTTCATGAAGGTAAAAGCAGTGACTATCCTAGCCTACTAGGAGGTTGGTCTATACCACAAATTATAGCATGAAATAACGCTGTTCTAGAGGCATAACTGGAGAGTGATGGGACTTTTTGCAACAAGAACAGAGTTATTTTGTGGTATAATTTGTGGTATCAACCTAGGATAGTCACAACTGATTGTGTCATAAATTCATTGAGACATATTGGCTTGGTCACTACAAATGGGTTAGAATGTTTTAAAGTATATGATGTACATTCAGGAGGATTTTAAAAAAATAGAAAAAAGGCAAAATGAGCGAGTGATAGAGGTAGTGCCAGATTTACATGTAGGATAGCGCAGACCCCAATGACTAGATTCACATGTGGGCTAGTGCAGACCCCAAGACTAGATTCACATGTAGGCTAGTGCAGACCCCAAAATAGAGGCCCCCCCCAATGGTCCTCTAATCCTGGTTCCCTGATGAAACTAAAAAAAGTCAAAGATATAAGAACAGAGATTTATTTATTTTTAGATTTAATGGGGCTCGTTTGAACTAATTTGAAACAATTTTGGGCCCCTCTAGTTGGAGTGGGCCTTTTAAATTCAATGGAGCCCCCTTGACGGGGGCACATTCAGATTTTTATGCATATTTTTTATATACATATAGATTTTTTTATGTAGCTCTATTAGTTTTGCATAATTTTGATGAAGTGTTACAGATTTTCAAAAAAGCATCATCGAAAAATATACCTTTTTTATAGATCTTGTGGGAGTCGGGTAGCAACATACATAATGAAAGGGGCCTTCAATTTCTATTACTCCAGAGTTGTAAAGGCCTAAATCCAGCCCTAGATATATGTGTGTACTATTCTGATTCTTGATGGAACTTCATTCCGAGAGAGTCTGAAACCATAATGTCATTCTCTTAGAATAGGTTGAATTTGGTAAATTTTATTGTTTGGATGGTGGTTCCATAACTCGTCTCTTATTTAGAATCTATGAGTTTATACTTGCTTTGAAATATATATAAGGGGTTTTCAAATTTGAAACGATGTCTTTTATATATAAGACATTTTTTTATGTTTATACATTCTTTTTATAGATACAAATATTTAAGTACATGCTCTGTTTATAATAAACAGTATTAACAACATTTTCAGGCCGGTAAATGTTGTTTAATACTGTTTATTATAAAACAGAGCATTTACTTAAATATTTGTATCTATAAAAAGAATGTATAAACATAAAAAAATGTCTCAAAAATAATTGTCAGACTTTGTCCATTTCATAATGTGTGTGTGTGTGTATATATATATATATATATATATGGAGAAAACAACTGAAACGTTGCAAATTAAAAAAAGTTGAATGTTTTTTTTGTGAAAGTATTTATTTATATTTTTTTATATATATATATTTGATATTTCAGATCTGCCCCGATCTTTCATCAGAAATAAATTAAATAACTGTATTCAGAAGTTTGTTAACAAGTAGTGTCCGTCGCGAGACGCAGACGTCACGTGATGTGGAATGCAACTGTGTTTGAATATTTCTAACGTAAATCTAACGATCATAATATTTTAGATGTTGTTTAAAAAGGTTTTTTTAACTATATCTAAAAAAATTTTTTTTAACTATTGAAATATTTATACAGATTTAAAATTCCCAAGTCTTTGTTTAACCCTAGTTAAACAAAGACTTCTTATTATGATATATATATATATATATATATATATGCTTCTCATTATGCTATATATATATATATATATATATATATGCTTCTCATTATGCTATATATATATATATATATATATATGCTTCTCATTATGCTATATATATATATATATATATATATATATATATGCTTCTCATTATGCTATATATATATATATATATATATATATATATGCTTCTCATTATGCTATATATATATATATATATATATATATATGCTTCTCATTATGCTATATATATATATATATATATATATATATGCTTCTCATTATGCTATATATATATATATATATATATATATATATATATACTTCTCATTATGCTATATATATATATATATATATATATATATGCTTCTCATTATGCTATATATATATATATATATATATATGCTTCTCATTATGCTATATATATATATATATATATATTGCCTAATGAGAAGCATATATATATATATATATATATATATATATATATATATATATATAAAAGGAATTTAAGCATTACTTACTTCAGTAATAAAATAAATATTATTTCTTTTCACTAAGATATGGGGCTTCAACATGGTGCAATCATTAGAAAATTTGTCTTGAGGATCAGTTAAGACTAAATAATAAGTTTGATCCTCAGTGGGTGCTTCATACTCGTGGCCTTGTGCCACATCTAAGTTATGCTTAGTAAATCATTATTTGTCACTAAGACTTTTTTCTTTATTCACAAATAGAAAATATAGCATCCCCCCCCTGCACTAAATAATAATCTATACAAATACAGTCTCAGTTTGTTTTCTTATTTAGGCCAAATTAGTTCCCAAGCAATGCTGGGTACCTCTGCTAGTATCAATTAGATATAAATTTTGTCAGGAGATATTAAATAAATTTAAGCATTACTTATTTCATCAATAAGAGATTACCTTTTTTTTTTTTTACTGAGATCCCCCCCAACAACCAAAAAACTGGCCACAAATTGACAGATTTATAAAAAGACTGACAGAATAATTTTCTAATTTATTAACTTTTTGTCTTCTACATTATTTGTTAAGTATTACTTCTCCTTCCACCATATATAGCGGCTCCTCAAAAACAAACTACAGTAGCCTTGATCTTGATTTAAGTCAAGGCCGTTTTTTGCTATTGCTATAGCAGGATGTGACAACACAATTGTGAAATTTATATATACTGTTATTTGGTGATTGGAGTCAACAGAAATGGCAGAACAAATGCTTCCCTTGGTGAATGAAGTGGCCTACAGAGTGTTTAAGTTTAAAGATGAATTTGTCTTTTGATTTATTGTATATACTTGTGTATAAGCCTACATCATGTATCGTGTGACCCCTGAATGTTTTTGTGGATAACCTGATTTTTTTCCCTCCTATAGCTCATGTATAATGTGACTCCAGCTTCTAAGAAATACTAGTAGGCCTACCCTAATCAAATATTGCAGTACTAGGTATCATCCTGGACATATTTTATAGCAAATACATAGTTTTCATTTACAAAGGTACTCCAAAATGGCAAGAGTAAAACCACTGTTCATGTAGCAACAGAAAGAATTTAGGCTACAGGAGCTTACATGTACTGTTATGGTTATTGCTCTCGCGTCGAACTCGACGTATGAGGGTCAGACAGATCAGTTCCCAGAAACTGAAAGCCCGACACCCACACAGGATTTGATTAGAGTGGTGAAGGCCTTGTGCAGGGCCATCCACACTTTTTGGAGGGACGAATACAGGGACCTGGTGCAACGGATGCCACAAGGTCCCCAAACGACCCTCCGCAGGTTTTGAATTCAGAGTTGTCCTTCTCCTAGACCAGTTGCCATCCAAGGCTATAGAACCCAGTCTGTCCTGCTATTTACCCATAGTTGGAGGGAGAAGAAGAGGATTCACACCTTTCCCAAGGGTGTTAGCACGTAAGTGAATGCAATGGAATCGACTGGGATTCGAACTCGGCTCTGCGATTCCTCAATCCGAGCCGTTATCCATTACTCCACCGTGTTATGGTTAGCCAAAGGTATCGTGAGAATGTAGGCCTACCACAGTGATTCTCAACCACCGTGCCACGGCATATTAGTGTGCTGGAAAATATTGTCATGGATTCGATACACTTTGGATTTCAATACAAAAGGAATATCCTACATTAGCTAAAAAGGCTTTATCAGTTTTATTGCAATTTTCTACTTATTTATGGGACTCGCCTGTGGAACTCCCTTCCTTATTCCTGTTTCCCTGACAAATACAATCTCCAACTATTTAAGTGTAATGTCAATCGACATCTCCAGTTGCCTTGATCTATCCACTTCCCTTCTCCACATCCTTTCCCCTTTCATTCCTATCTGCTCTCGCTCCAAATCTTCTGTAACCCCCTTGCCTTGATCGATCCACTATCTTTCTCCACATCCTCTCCTTTACCACTCGTATCTGCTCTTCCTCCAAACCTTCTGTAACCCCTTGCGTGCTAGTGGCCTCCAGCATCGTTTGGGGTGATAAGCTTAAAAAAAAAAAGAAAAAAATTAGGCTTCTCATCCCTAAATAACATCAAAAATAAGAAGTGAGAAAGATTACGCTCGACTGAAGAAAAAATGAGGGTCTGCTTATTGCACATTTGACCAAACATTGAAGAAATCGCAAAAAAAAAACAAACACCAGGCACGGGTTTCACACTAAATAAGCTGCATGAATCATTGAATAGAAACATTGAAGTAAAGTTCATATTTATGTGGGCATTTTTAAAAAAAAAAGAAAAACTATGGTTTTATTTCATAATATTTAAATGTATACCCTTTAAAAATTTTGCTAAGTGTGCCATGATGTTTTCATTTGCTCCAAGGTGTGCTGTTGCTTAAAATGATTGAGAAAAACTGGCCTACCAGGTAGATTACAGACACCAAAAATGTACAAATTTAATCCCCCCCCAGAAAAATTTACCTGTGTGTAGTGCAACTGGTCACTAAAAATGGATGACTTTTAACCCTTTCAAAAAAAAAAAAAAATCTATAGTTTTTGTCCCTATTTTTTGTGTAAAAAACTGATGATAAAAACTTGCACTGTACCCAAGTGTAAATGGTTGACACAATTTGTTCCCAGGCAATTCCGGGTACCTCTGCTAGTAACAATTAGATATAAGTTTTATCAAGAGATATTAAATAAATTACTTATTTTATTAAAAATATTGCTGCCTTTTACTAAGACCCCTGCCACAACTGGCCACAAACTGAAAGATCTCTAAAAAGAATGACAGAATAATTTTCTAATTTATTTAAGTTGAGAAAGATTACACTGAATATTTAAAAAGGCTAAATTGTTGTTTACATAAAATCTAATTTTTTCAAGTGCCAATTCAAAAGTTTATTTAAAAAAAATAAAAGCACTTTAACCATTCTCCTTTTCAACTTTTAGTTGTAATAAACAAGTTAGACTATATTGGGTCAGGGAGGTCAACTTTCTTTTTAATCTGGGTTATGCAAAATAGAATTTTAAAACTCACTTTTTCTTAATAAAAATGTAAAAAAAACATTTCTTTTGCTTCTCTAATTGTGATATATTTCCCAAACGATCCCCTAAAATCCACAAAGTTTGTGATTCAATAGAGACTTGTCTGTATGGCACAAGGTAATGTTTAAAGTCGAAGTCCGATGTGTAGATGGGGACTAAAGACAAAGACTGATCAAAATTTCATCAGCCTCTTCCTTTGGGAGACTTTTTAATAAAATGTAAGAAGTCCTGCTTAGAAAGTTGCGGATGTGGCATTTTTATTTCTTTTCTTTACTTACAAATAATTCCCAACTTGATTGTCATATGCAATAAAGTTAATGTCACAATGAATTTCAGCTTCGTTGAAAGCATAAATTTGGAAGATCAAATGGGATAAAAGATATTAATTTTTTTTTTATAATAAAAAGGAAAAATTGGCTTGCTACTTAAATTCTAGCAGGCATAAGAAAAGGGCAAGTAACTCTGTCACAGCAGAATTTAAAGTTTAAATGATAAATATAAATTCTGACCAAATATTGTCAATTTAGTTAATAGGGTTTCAGTGTTTTGGCTGTTGAGGTCACTGCTCAGTTATGAAGGTCAGAATGTTTTGGCCATTTGGATCATCTCAGTTATGAAGGTCAGAATGTTTTGGTTATCTTAGGTCACCTCAGCGATGAGGACCACAATATTTTGGCATCCAGGTCATCTCAATTATAAGGGCCACAATGTTTCAACCATCCAGAAATTTCCAACAGAACCCAACATAAAATCCAGTCGGCAAATTGTTCTCACTGAATCTCATATTAAAATGTATATATCAATTAAAAATCAATAAGGCTATTATTTATGGACAACTAAGCATCCCACTGGTTAAGAATATCAGCCCAGTTTTACCTTAGACACTGGCAAAATTGTCCAACTTCTGCCTGAAGCAGAGATGCTTCCAAAGTCCATGGAAGGTGTCAACTTTATGCTCTACTTTTAAGCACATGGGTGAACTCTCGTTCCTCCTTAGTGTCAACAGAAAACTCTTTGAATCTATAATCAACAAGAAGTTTGTTGGACACCTCAACAAAAATAACCTTCTGAGTGACAACCAGTATGGATTTTACACTGATAGATCCACAGCTGATGTCTTAACTCAACTCACAGTATCAGTGAAGCGCCAGACAATAACTTCATCAAAAGAATGGTCCCCCTAAATATATCAAAGGCCTTTGACAAGGGTCTGCTGCATAAACTCTCCATGAAGGGATTTCTCAATTATCCTTCTTAACAGGTACGTCCCTGAAGGTTGTTGCTAATTGGAAGCCCATAAGCTCAACCCTGGTGTTCCTCAGGGTTCCCTCCTTGGCCCTAAACTCTTTCTGCTTTATATTAATGATCTGCCTAAGGGTATACTCCGAGCATAAGTGAATATCTATGCGGATGATATAACAGTTTACAGGTGCACCTCCAAAAGTCTGAAGGACCAGAACCCAGCAACTTGTCTTTCCTCTGACCTGGCCCAGGTGGCTCAATGGGGAAAAAAAGAGTGGCATGTAAAATTCAATACGGCCACAACCAAACTAGTAACGTTCCTCCACCGCTGAGCAGCAGACCATGAACTTTCACCTATTATGATGTAAGGAGTGATATTGTCTGACAACGATGACTGACTTCTCCTGCTTGTGTGGCATGGTGTAGAGTCCTGTTACCAGACAAAGGCTTTTCCAGTAGTCACCCTATTGTTACTATAAGATCAATGTTTGCATTCCTCAGGGTCCCTACCTCAGTCCTACCTTCTTTGTACTGTAAATTAATGATCAACCTAAGAGCATACTCTGATCCATACTAAGTATCTATGCAGATGATACAACAGTTTACAAAAGCACCTCCAAAAGTTTGAAGGACCAGAACTCAGCAACTCATCTTTCCTCTGGCCCACCTGGGTCAGAGGTCAATGGGGGAAAGGAGTGGCATGTAAAATTCAATATAGCCATAATCAAACTAATAACATTTCACCACCGAGTAAACCCTGAACCTTTCACCTTTCTATAAATTTTTAAAAATATTGGTGGATTGATTCGTTTTCTACAGCTTATCAAATCTGCAAGTTATTTAAAGCCAGTAAAGTTTTTTTTTTTAAATTCCAAGAATTTTTTGGTGCGGGTGGGGAGATATTAATGGTTTAGTGATACAAATCTTATTAATTAACCCATATTGTCAGGGGAAAAGAGGCAGTTTCATACCTTTCCCAAAAGTATTTGTGCCTAAATTAATATAACAAACCCAACCAGAATTGGAACTTGGCTCTATAAATTAACAATTCTGAGCCATTACTCATTGCACCACCCCCACCTTACAGCACCTGGTATTCCTCATCTAGGTACCAATATTAGAAATTATAATTCTTTATTAGAACCATTTCCCACAGACAAAACATCACAAAACTATCACTATTTCCATGCCATACGTTCTGACAGGCTACGTTCCGATCCTCAGTGAGTCTCTATGAGGAGGATACAACAGTTTACAAGTGCACCTCCAAATATCCTGGAAGACCCTGAACCATCACTTGTCATGATGGATGGGTTTGCTCTCAAGGAGGCATCTTGTCTTGAACGTCTACTGGAACACAAGGTCTCCTTAATCCTAAAGTGGAACTCATCTATCTGATCCATTGTTAAAGATGCTGGAAAAAATGGCCGGTTCATTGTACCATGCCAGTAAGTATCTGACTCCCCCTGCATTTTTCTACCTTTACAAAAGCCACATCAAACTAAAAATGTAGTATTGCTGCCATATCTGGGCTGGAGCTGCAAGGTTCTCACTTGCCTGTCTTGATAGAGTTCAAAAGCATTTATGTGACCTTGTGGGTGATGAATTATTTTCCACCCTACAACCTCTTTCCCCACAGACAAAATATTCTCTCAAGGCTCTATTGCTATTTTGGGAGCATATGTTCTGACAAACTACATTCCTTAGTCCCACCAGCTCTGACTTTTGCTTTTCAACTGGGACCCGCCCATGCTGCATACGCAAGGATGAATCATCCTCATTCCCTTCATGTTCCATTAGTGAGGAGGAAGTTTCACTTGGACAGATTCTTCCAAAGAACTGCTGCTTTGGGGAAATGGTTTCCAAATCACTAAAATTGATCTCTTGAAGTCTAGGGTTATATCCTCATGAACTTCTTGCCCTTTCCGATGTTCATACAACAGCATACAGTAACCTTCTACCTTGAGTGGCTCTTGGGCCTTGTATTGGGTGAACTTTATAAAAAAAAAAATCAAAACATTCTGCTAAGAATAATTTGAGGTAGAGGACACAAAGTAATACTCCTCATCAAACGCTTTGGAGATATCTAGAGCCACGGCACGAGCTTCTCCGTTATTATGAAGGGCTTGGTAAACAATTTCAGTGATGGCCGTAAACACATCAGCTGTAGAACAGGAAAAGCAGAAACCATATTGCTTGTCGGAGAGCAGATCATACGATGTAAGGTGCTTAACCACTTTGGTGTTGATTAAAGCTTCAAAGACTTTGCTGAAGAGGGGTAGGAGACTGATAGGATGGTAATTAGAAGGGTCAGAATGGTCTTCAGAGTTCTTAAAGACAGGAACAATAGATGAGGACTTCCAATAGTCTGGAAAACAAGATTCATTGAGGCAGTAGTTATATAATTTGGAGAGGGCAGGGGCCAGTTCAGGTGCACATTTCTTCAGGACAATGGCTGGTATCCCATCTCCACCACTAGCCTTGAGGGGGTCTAAATTAGAGATAATGCCCAATACCGATGACGGGGTTATGCGCAACTTGCTCAATAGAGCCTCAGTTCTAAGGAGGAAATTGGATGTGGGTACACCGGAAGAGTTGAGCGTTGAATTGAATGAGAATTTCTGAGCAAAGCATTCAGCCTTGTTGGCAGAAGAGGTCAGAACCTTGAACTGGTTGAACAAAGGAGGTATAGAGGGTTTGCTATTGTTAAGTACGCTCTTGCAGAGACGCCGATAATCCTTGGAGCCGAATTTGTGTGATGCAATACGTTCTTTCATTCAAGCAGCAAATAGTGACCTTGCTTCATTGAGGACACACTTATACTCATTACGGGCAGAGGCAAAGAGACGTCTATTGCAGTCAGACATGTCGCTATGATATAGGTGAAAGAAGTGATTCCTATGGGCAATGGTAGCTGAGCAAGCAGCGGAGAACGAAGGCGAGGAGCGCGATTTTGCCTTATATTTCCTTGAGGGTATGAAAGCCTCAATTCCAGCTTTAACCCAGAAAGAGACCTCGGAAGCACATTCTTGAATGGGGAGTGTAAAGACAACATCCCAGGGGACATTGCAAAGGAAATCCCGGAACGAGTCCCAGTCTGCTTGTTTATAGCAGATGAGGTTCTAGTGGTAGGAGGTTCCTTGCAGGGGGTAGAGTTGAAGGAGATATTGACAGACACTACAGCATGATCGGAGTTGCCAAGAGGGCAGAGCTGTGTGGTGCTACAGGACTCAGGGATGGAGGTAAAACATAGATCAAAAATAGTAGTCTTACCGTCCAAGTTGTAGGGAAAACGTGTGGGGAAGTCAACTGCGTGAGATATTGAGAAATTGAAAACTCAAGGGTTTGTATGTCTGCAAGGTCAGTAGTAGTGTTTTTAAGCCACTTGGTATGATGGGCATTAAAATCACCAAACACGAATATGTGAACAAACGGATCAAGAGATAAAGCCTTGTCAATGCTGTCAGAAATGCATTCAATTACACCACAGTCTTGGGAGGATGGAGAGCGATAAAGGAAGAAGAGGTAGCTTACAGCATTGAGAAGAGATAGCCAGAGACACATGAATGAATGGTCTGGAGATTCAAGAGACAGCTCTCTAGCCAGCAGGAGATGGTCCTTGATGTAAACTCCAAGGCCCTGCATGTGGGCTTGAGGGTCTTTTCTAATGAGAGGAAGGTAGCTGGGGATCAAGAGGTCAGAGGAGGGGATAGATGAATTAAGGTTGGTCTTACAGAGAGCCAGTATATCCGAGCAGTTTGCAATGAGGAAAGATTCCACACTGCAGAAATTGGTTCTAATGCCACAGGTGTTAGAAAATGAAATGTTAAAAGGTTTAGGTGATTTTTTAAGGGCTTGCTTAGGTTTTCTTTTTGGATCGTCGTGAGTTATCATGATGTGTAATTACGGTAGTAAAAATGAGAAGGCCTGAAGTAGAAGCAGCAGACGGTTATCGACCATGACGTGGGTAGAGAGAAGTTGGCACAGCCTGCAACATAATGTGGCCTCAGGGTTGCCCACCGGAGGTGAATGCAGGGACACCTTTCCATGCGCGACATGGCACTACAGACACCCCGACATTATACAACTGTTGATCAGGGTGGTCGCTCAAGATGCTACGCAAGAGTAACTACCAGTCGGAAACAGCAACTAGAAAACTGTCAACCATGTACATACTCTATTTCTTTCTATTCTGATCTACCTAAATTTAGAATGCTGACATACTGAACATCACTTGCCTAGTTATCTAATCATGACAAAATTCACTTATTCTATATATCCATTTCCTAGAAACAGATGGGAGGAAAAAAAAAACAGTTCAATATTATATATGATTCGTCCTTGTAATGGTATTTTCGTCATTTTCCACTGAGCAAAAATATATGACATTTACTGCTCAACTAGGGATTGAACCTCTGACAATGTGGTAATTAACTAATGCTTTTTATCTATATAGGATATGTAATGGAATTTTCAAACCTTAACCTCTACAACTCTGTAGGTGTACATGTCCACCAGTGATAGCCTTTCTCAATAGTTTCTGTGCGGACATGTTCATCAAGTGACAAAGCTTTGTTTCCAAGGGAAAGTACATTTCTAAAAATAACCTATTACTACGGAAATACGTCATTAAGCTTGTGATGTGAACTGGGCATAACCGGATGTCAGTCATTTTGTCCTAATTGAAATAGTTATTTTATCAGCGAATTTTAATAACGTGTTTTAAAAACGTTTGTTTTTCGATCACAATGACAACCCCCAGGGCAAGGCGTGGATCTGTTATGTTGACAGAGGAACTCCATGGACAGTGAGAGTGATGAAGAAGAAATTCTCAGATTTACCCATGCAAATATTGGTGATGTGTGTGTGAGAGTGAGACTGAAAGTGATTCTGATCCGAGGAGGAGGAGTTTTTGAACCATCACAAGCATACGATCACCTGTGGCTACCAGAGTTTTCCTATACTCCCTGACCTACAAAGCTAGTGAGGTAAATGTTTTTCGTCTCTTTTTTTTTAATCTGACAAAGTTATTTAACTAATGGTAGTGGAAACTAACCAGTATGCAAATGATATGAAAACAAAATTAGTTGACACAGCAAAGCCCAACTCACAAATCAGAGCTTGGAAAAACATTTGCTCTGAAGAAATGAAAGCATTTTTGGCCTTGCTTTTGTTGATAGATTTGATAAAGTGATGTTTGTATTTGTATTACTGGAAAAAAGACCCCCTTTTATATATGCATAGTTTTCAGGATGTCATAAGTAGAAATCAATTGTCGTATTTTTTTTTTTAATTTTCATGTTTTTTTTGTTTTTGTTCTCAAAATTTATTATATGTACAGTAAAAAAAAAAATGTCTTCATTTTTCTAAATCCTTTCATGCAAATACCCTGAAAGTTTTATGACAATATCTCTAAAACCCTAAAAGTTACAGTGCTAGTAATACACCTACCATTCAAAAACTTAGCCGACCCAAAATTAATGTGGATCTAGGGGACACAACTCTGAAACTTAGTGCGGAGTTGTAAAGGTTAAACATATTGTCTATTATTTCCTAATCAAAAGCTCTCATTATGTCTGTTCTTATGCTGAGACTGCTTGATGGTTAGTGAAGCAAAGCATGTGTGCTGCCTTCTGTCATATTTTCTGTACTTCACAAGGGTTAGTGACTCCACCTTCATCATTGAAATTCAGATGAAGCCTAAAAATAACTTAAAAAAAAAAATGGTTAGAAACTGGAGTCAATGGTTCTTTTTGGTAAATGCTCCATGTTTTGCTTATTATGAAGACCTACAGAAAATGTGGACATTTTTTTCTTCTTCAATATTACCAATAAAAACATATGTACGGCTGATATTATACAAAGAACACACCAGAAGTTTCGAGAACTTTTTCAGGAGTGACATTTATTTGTTTCAAAACAATACAAAACTCTAATCGCCTTCAAAGCAGGACCTTCTGATTTCAATGCTGTTGTTGTAGTGCTCCAGCAAACTTCTTGAAGGACCCCTTATACCCCCCCCCCACTCCAAGGGTCTTTGTCACTGCCTCCTTTATCTCCCCTATATCCTCAAAATGGGATTCCATATGGAGTTTTGACCATTTCAGATGTTCCTGCGACATTTTTGCCAAGATTAACACAAAATCAGGAACCTATGAAATAACCAAGACTGCTCAAGATGTGGCTGGGAGCATTGGAGGGATCTACTTTTTTTATTTAAAAAAAAAAAAAAAAAAAAAAAAAAAAAATCATTTTGCCTCAAACAAGGTAATAAAGCCACTAAGACGAAAGGGGTTTCCAACAGTGAAAGAATCAAAGAAAAATCATTACAGCAAGAGAATAATAAAATAACAGAAATTAAGATGACAGACGATTGAAACTGATCTTCAAAAATTTAAACGCATAGCTGATAGGAAAGCAAGAAGATGGAAGAGAGTTCCAAAAGCAAGAAGTGTGAGAGAAAAAACTGTTAGCATAGAACTTAGGGTTACATGCAATATACAACTGTAAAATGAGACCTAGCTGCCAATCCAGTACTGTACTCAAATTCATAAAGTTGAGGTACCAAAGAGGGAAGCTCCTCAAAATAATTGTCATGAAAATATTTATAGAAAAGGCACAGGGAAGCTATGTTATGCTAGTGAGAAAATGACTAAAAGCGAGATGCCAGATCAGGAACACTAATATCGCAAATTCTTTGGATTTTTATTAAGAATGTCTAAATATATAGCAGGGATACCAGATGAGATGTGGCAGCAATATTCAATGCGTGGATGAATACTAGACTTATACATGTGTAAGATAGTCTCTGGCAACAAAGATTGTCTAGCACAGTGAACCAACTTTCCTAGCAGTTGATTCAATATAATTGTTCTACTGAAAAAGTGCAATAAATCACTACTGCAGTTAGCATCAGTCATGCTGATGGAAGACTAAAAAGATTCTCTAAGATGACTGAAAGAGTTTCGTCTTTGAGATGTTAAAATTAAAAAGTTGTTTCTTGCCCCATTTAACAACTGAAACTGTGATTTCTATTGTTACAAGAATTTTGAAGGAGATTAGAGTTTTGTATTTGTCTCTTCTGAAAAATCCTGAAATGCACATTATATATATATATATATATATGTATGTATGTATGTATGTATGCATGTTTGTGTGTGTGTGTGTGTGTGTGTGTGTGTGAATGAATAAAAAGAAAGAGACTATTCTTAGCTGATATGTTTCGTCCTTCAAGACAATGTGGGATTTATCTTGTTGCATGTGTTTATATACAAATTCAAGGATGTCATTGGTTTATCAAGGCTTTTAAATTTGAGAATCTAATCACAATTTAAAAAAAAAAAAAATATTTCTTGAATATTACTGGCTTCCTTTTGCCTTACCAGACTTTTTGAATTATGGCATTTTGTGTCCTCCACATGTTTTGACTGAACGTTCAACCGCCTGATGGACATTCATGAATATTTTCAAATTTAAAAAGAGAGCTCAATGTAAGAACAGAGCAAATAATAATGATGATGAAAGTGGAGACTTTAGAAACTCATGGTAATAATTTATTTCACGAGATCTTGCGAAATAAATTATTACCATGAGTTTCTAAAGTCTCTTTCATTTCATCATTATATATATATATATATATATATATATATATATATATATATATACACACACACACACAGTAGGACTTCCCCATCCTCAGTTTCACTTATCCGCAGTTGATCCAATTTCTGTGTCGAAAGATTTCATTAAACTACATCTTTTCAAAATATATTTCACACAGAAAAATATAAATAAAAAAAGACAGACATAACATAAGCCTTTAATAATAATAATATTTTGAGAATAAAAAAAAAAATTAAATGTCATCCTCAAGGCCATAAAATTCTGACTTCACATTTCCTGGGGAAAAAAGTTGAACCAAAAAAATAAAATAAAAAAAAATTCAGTTCATTTAATGTTTTTACAGTTGGTGAATATGTCAAATATATTTTCTTTTTAAAATACAGTGTCAATTTCCTGGTGAACGTTTTGGGACATACCTAGTATGTATGGTTCGCTATTATCCACGGTTGTCACCCTCCAAGGGGGAAACTACCCTATGAGGTCCTACTGTACATGTCCACACATTTAATAATATACAAACACTGCCCAGAAAACAATGCAGTGTCTACTGTAATGTCGCCTTCATTAGATGATCACCTGGCAGAGTTTCACAGCTGAAACATCTTTACATCACATCCAAAGAGAGCCAGCAATACTTCATAGAATCAACAGATTTCATATTCGCTTTACTATTTGCAGCAACAGGCTCATCTTGGCTATTATAATCACAGCGTTTCAGCCATTGTAGTCCTTGAACTTCTTCAGGTATCTTGCTTTGTATTTAGTTAACCTTCATGGAATCTTTACTCAGTCTTTGAGAGTAGATTGTCCTTGTTCCACTTTCCATGCTTAGGGGAGATAACTCGTATCAGTAAAGGGAGATAACTCGTATCAGTAAGAAGAGATAACTTGTATTAGTTAATACTCATCTGTCATATTTACTTTTGCATCTCTTGTCTGTTTCTTTCACTGAACTAGGGTAAATGACTTTTCAGCACTAACAGACCCAGGGATTGAACTCTAAATGTTTAGGGAACCTGATATGTATTAACCAACACTAAACTACTAGGCCACGTGTATGAAGACACCTGAAGATCGGAGGGCATAACAGATGAAATGTTGTCGATATAACAACCAAAATGTGCATGCTGGTCCAAATAGCAAAGTGTATCATGATAATTCCTCTGTCTTGGAATTTTGAACTGAACACTTTATTAAATCAATGGAGACAAATTGTTCTTATTCCACTTTCCATGCTCAGAGGAGGTAACTTGCACTTAGTCACCTTTGTATCGATTGTTTCACTGAATGAGAACACTATACCCCTGTGAATTTAATAAAGTGTTCACTTTGAAACTCCTAAAAGGTTACTGGGTACAAAGACAGACACCTGAATAAGGCCAGAGGGCACAATGGTTGAAACGTTAAGCACAACAACCCAGGTGAGCCTGCTGGTTCAAATAGCAAAGGTGTAATAATAATGTTAATTCGTTTCATCCCAAAGACTTCCATCCATCAGATTTTGCTTTGTTCTCTGTCAATGTCTAAGTAGCAGATGAAACCTTAGCTCAATCTTTGAGGTTCTTCTATTTACACGTTTTTTTTTTTAGCCCAGACATCCCAAGTTTAGCCAAACATGCACACACGCACATACATACACACAGAAAATATATGATACAGAAGTGTATATTTCACTTTTCAATAAATTTCATTATATAAACAGCATTAAAAAAAAAAAAAAAAAATTTTTCTTTTCGTAAATTTAACAAATCACATATGAGCAGTTCCAGTTCTTGTTTAGTTTTTTTTCCAGGGAAAAAAAATTTTTTTTTTTTTTTACCAGAACAAGCCTGAGAATGGCAGCTTCTGTCCCCCTGCCCTCATTAATGCCAAGAGAAACAAAATATGCTCTCTAGAAACACAGAACTCAAATTCTGAATTCCTCTTTGACCAGGTACTATTCTCTAAATGTCATTAAGAGAAAATTTAATAGGGATATGTTTTTAATACATGACAATCAACCATTTATTCCAGGACCTTGTAAAAAGAAAAGTAATTTAATACGTTGACAAATAGTTGTTTTCAAAAAGAAACAAAATCAACAAAATCTTATAATCAGTAATTATTGCCAACTTTCACAAGACTAGAGGAATTGCTCCTAGGATAAAGTTGAATTTTACAGATGGCACCCGATTGGACGGCCGCCGCAAACAGATGGCACCCGATTGGACGGCCGCCGCAAACAGATGGCACCCGATTGGACGGCCGCCGCAAACAGATGGCACCCGATTGGACGGCCGCCGCAAACAGATGGCACCCGATTGGATGGTCACCGCAAACAGATGGCACCTGATTGGATGAATTATTCTTCATATATATTGAGTTTCAAGTATGATTCCTGGTCAATGGGAAAGCAGAATGGTTGTAAGTTCCCTCAGAAAACATTTTTTTTATGGCATTAAGAGTGGTAGTTGGGAAGTTAATGCTGGTAAAGTTAATAGTCACCAAAAAGATGTTTTTTTTTTGTTTGTTTTCCATTCCTTTTTGTCTGTACCCTAAGTTGATGAAAAAAAGAAAATAGAGACTTCTGTACATGTATCAAACAAAATGGAATGAAAATTGGATGACAAGAAAAAAAAAAAGATTCAATTTTTTTTTCTTTCCTATTGCTTTTTTTTTTTTTAAATTAAAAGGGAAACAAACCTCCCTTTTCAAAGAAAAAAAAAAAGAAAATTCTTTTCACTGTCATCTTTTCTGAGTGCTGATCCAATTGACATGACAATGTCCACCAAATTAAATTCTTTTGTTTTTTTTGTTTCACTTTTAGTGTTTCCTTAAAGAAATTGTTTCTTCTCTCCCAATAAATCAACTGACCAGATGACCAGCCGTTAGAGGAACCCAGGCATCTGGCCAGCCAGCCAGATCTAGGATGCCAAATCACCCGAGTGTTTAAGGTTTTCTTTAAAGTCTGGTACTGGTAATTTTACTGTTACATGATATTTGTCTCGACCTGCAGTTGCTTCTGGCTTCACCTCTTTTCCTGGTGAGTGACCTGAGGGTGGGGCTTTAGGGAATTCTCCCTCTTCAACAAGTGACGGCCATTTTGGTTGCTGGTCCACTTTGCTAAGTCGTTCATTTAGCGCCTTCAATGCTAATTGCCTGGAAAAATAATTTAAATTATTCAAGTGTTAAATTTACATACAAATACATACATTATTTTAATTTCTTAGAGCAAGGATTGTCAGTCATTATTCTTGCTCGTTATCTAACAACGTTTTAATTTTGGGAATATGCTTTGGTCATTATGAGTAATAACAGGTTTTGCCATTTTTGGTCATCCATACTTCAGTTGCCATATAAGACTTAAATTTAAGTGAGCTTTCATGACATATGGTTAAGGAAAGTTAAAAACATAGCTTGACAGGTTTTGTATGTTAGAAAGAAATGAACATTGGCTTTTATATAGATTTTTTTTTTTAAAATTAGGATATCTTTTATGTTTAATTCAGTTGCTTTTTTACTGGAAGTTCCAAATTGTCATTAACAAACATTGTAGATTGGAAATAAGCCTCTGAGGGGACTCCTGTCCCTTATTCTTGGAAGCTTGTTTTAATGTGACAGCTGTCTTACAAGTGAGGCTACAGAGAAATGGCATGTATTTCTAAAAAACAAGAAACAAACACATTGCTCATGTTATAAAAATTAAAAATATTAATAATCAAGTTTAATGTATTATTTCAATTCTATCAAAAACCATTTTAGGGAGACTCAGTAAATTTATATTGTAATGAACACTTGAAGTTTGTAAGCAGACAATCGCCTTTGAAAATCTGTACCTCTGATATACAAAATTCAATTTGCAGTAATGTCTTCTCACAATGAAAACATTTGACATACCAAAATAGAGATTAAATCTGGGGAAAAAACTAAAGATAATACGCATAGTGTTACTCTACCTTTTTTTGCGGGTAGTGACCACTGTCTTATGGAGGACATTGTCTTCAGTGACCTACATTGTCTGAGCTACTTGCCATGTTACGTGTGAAGTCCACTTCATTTAACTGATAATCGCCAGGAAAATAAATGACTGAAATCATTTTTGTGACACGTCAGCTGTTTTCCATTTAACCAACACTGATATTGCGACAGAAACAAAGATACCAGAGGAAAAATCGTTTGTCATTGATTTGTTTGGTTTGTTGATGTAATGTTGGGGTCCTTTCTGAAGAATTACAGATAAACCACGACAATGCAGAGACAACATGCCATGCTGGTGCCTCTAATTTGATAAAAGTTTTCTTTCTACTCAAAGTGCATTATTATCCATCAAGCTATCGTAGTCAACAAACGTTAAAGAATTGTTTTAGCCTTAAATTATTCGAATTCTGAGATTAAATATTTTTATTATTAATTGTATTTTAACAATGAAGCCTCCCGTGATGAAATCATTATAGACAGTGGCATGTCTCAAAGTAATGTATACATTGTTTACTCTATAAAATTATTCCATACACATTTTCAAAATATTTATACTTAAGTTTAATCGTTAATCAGGGGGGGGGGGTGCTTGGAACTAATTTTGTTCCTTATTCAGTGAGAGCTATTTTTGAATCTGTGCAAATACGTTTTTTTCCATGACCACTACAATCTTAAGCACTTCAAGTCCAGGGACAAGCATTATCTATGTTACATAACCTCATAATATAAACATTCTTACCTCCTCCTTCTACGTTCATACAGCAACCTCATTCATACTCCAGAGAGGATGCTTCCCTGATCACTTTAATCTTAAGCACTTCAAGTCCAGGGTCACACAACACTGCAACCTTCCATTTGCTAACTATTTTCTTTCTACACAAAGCTCTTTATTGTCTGTCAAGATATTGTGGTCGATAAACGTTAAAGAATTATTTGAAGCTTAAATTATCCGAATTCTGAGATTAAATATTTTCATTATCAATTGTACACTAACAATGAAGCCTCCCGTGATGAAATCCTTATAGGCAGTGGCAGGTCTCAAAGTAATGTATACATTGTTTATAAAATTATTCCATACACGTTTTCAAAATATTTATATTTAAGTTTAACCTCATTATTTATTTCAATTGTATCGGACAGCATTTTAAGGAGACAGTGAATTTATACTGATTGCAATGAACACTTGAAACTTGTATGCAGACATTTGCCTTTGAAAATCTCTCCCTCTGATACATGAAATTCAATTCTCTAACACTAAAATACTCCATAAATGTAATTACCAAAAACAGACTAACATTTATTAAAGATATTATTTACATCCAACAGAAACAGACATACATAGCCGTGTTTCCTTTTTTTTTTTTTTTTTGTTGAGGCAGGATCAAGATTAAACTTGTACAAATAAAATGTAGTCTGGCCTGAGAAAAGATTTGTCATAATGATTTGAGGCATAGTTTAACGAGGCCAGATGCTCTTCATGACGCCCAACTCAGACATTTGCAATAATCCAAGTACACCAAGTGTTTTTATCAAGACATCATCTCTAGGAAGATTGCTACTCAAGGCTTGAGACCCTATCCTAGTTTTATATTTATATCAGTTTCATTAAAGTTGACTGACAAGGTACTGTGATTAATAAAAAGCTTAATCACAGTACTTTGTCAGACATCTTTAATGAAACTTGTATAAAAGAGGGATTGCTGCCTGAATACACAATATATATAAGAAACAATTTATACAAAGAATTGAATAGCAATGTTAATGTGATTAATGGTGAAATCACTTTGCTAACAGGACTTAATGAGACATTAACTTACTATCAATTCCTTGAACAATAAGATCCTTATATTCAAATTGTTGTCAGATGGAAGACACATGCCAATTACTTTCAACAATTTTAAATTGTCATTTTCAGGGTGCAATTTTCCTATATTAGGCAAACACTAAAATGAAATATGTGTAGACCGAAAGATGTTTTTTTTAAAAAATTATGCTATTCATTGGCAGTTGAATGTATATTTTGGAGTGTGTGGTGCCATGACACTAGAGTTCATGTTCAAATCGATCAAGTGAGAATTTTGAAAAGTTATAAATCCACAAAATTTTCTTGTTATATGTATTTATCTGTTAAAGTGAAATCGACTTTAGTATAATCCAATTAGTAGAGTAAAATGTCATAGTAGTTTTCTACAGAATTTAAGATTCTGATTATTACCAAGCTGCGGATCTGATGCTATTTAAAGCTTTGAATAAATTGTTTTTTTATGATATAAAATATAAGCTTCACACTCTACTAATTTACTTTTTGTATGAATGATTCATCGTAATATATATTAAAGTTAATGATATAAAATGGCGAAATCCCTTTGCTAACAAAATTTAAAAGATGCATTAACCTACCAATCACTCGATGAATGCTATGATCCTTGTTTTTTAAAATTATAAACTGTATTAGGTGTTCCTTAAATATGCAAGTACTTTCAACTGCACATTCAGTCATCTTCAGGCATGGAAATTATTTCGCTTTTGGTAAAATTCAGGTAGCATCCGAGACGAAAAAATATAACGCGAATCAAAATATGTTTTTTTGAAATGTGTTATTGATAGCAGATACAAACTTTTGGAGCATTTAGTCACAACGCTAAGAGTGAATTTTTTTTCTGAAAATTTAAGTAAATGCATTTTTTACTAATATGGCAATTTGAGAATTTTGTTGTAGGAGTTTATCGGTTGGTTGGTTGTTTGGGGTTTTATGGCATATCAACCACTATGGGTTATTTAATGCCAGATCCAGTATTTACTAAATATATCAAAAACGTATAGCTGGCAACATCACTGTTCCAAAAACGTATAGCTGGCAACATCACTGTTTCAAAAACGTATAGCTGGCAACATCATTGTTTAAAAAAAGTGTAGTTGGCAACATCATTGTTTCAATGTGCTGGAAAAGACCTGGAAGTTCACTATTTTCCCATAGCTGGGACCCCAACAGGTGCTACCACCCCGTGTCAGGGTGGACCTGGGAACACCAGCAATTAAGAGGTGGTTCCACGCTTCCTCAAAACCTCCTGATCAGAGGCCTTGATGTTGGATGCAGTTTAATGTCGTACCCAGGACGGAGGGTTTATCGGTCAATGTGACATGAACTAAATAGTTCAATAAGTAGAGTAATGTCTCGGATGTTATCCCGAAAATGTGCACGTCGGATCAGCTCTTTTGAATTAAATATGTGGTGCAGTTCAAGTTATATTACAATGAATCATTCGTACAAAAATAAATTAGTAAAGTACACCATATATTTGATTTAAAAGAACTGATCTGACAAAAATCAACCTGCCCTATTGGGGATAGGCAAGACTGAAAAATCAGACATCTTTTTCAATAGTGCTGTATTAATTTAGAGTGATAACAATCTTTCAAAAATATTAAATCTTGGAATGTCTAAACTCGTATAACTTGTCACAGGTGAAGCTTTGTGAAATAGGTTATAAAATCTACATACCTTTGAATATCTTGTTCAAATTTTGATAAATAGTTCAACATGAAGCCAATTTAAATTGTTTTCATTTGCCTGGGACATGTAGTTAGTCAGATATTCACATTTTAAATTACGTCAATTTTGGGGAGGACAGCCTGTATGATAATAACACCAAATCCGCTACTCAGAGATTCATGCCATGGCAATCACCAGTTTTGCATGAAACTGAGTAACAGATTTGATGTGTGTGTGTATATATATATATATATATATATATATATATATATGAAGAAATATAGTCTTAAAATGTGCTATATTTATGGGATAAAGTGCTCAATATTAGAGATTGAGCATGTGTAAATATAAAAGTGAACATAGAAGTCAACACTTAGGGGCGACAGGCTGTTTCATGCAATCGTCAGGCCATGATGCATCTAGCATGGAACAGCCTGTCGCCTCTAAGTGTCGACTTCAATGTTCACTTATATATATATTATGAATTAATCGATAAATATGGTTTTTTTCTGAGTAGCGAAAAAAACATATTTTAAATCAATTAATTTATAATATTAATGCTCTGTAAATTTACATTGAGCACTATTGTGTAAAAATATCTATAAGAACACCGGATTTTATATCTTACTGTTCTTTCTTTTTATATATATATATATATATATATATATATATATATTACACATACACACAAGATACTATGGGCTATACTATCATTTGAGTGATTGCTTTCTGAAAAAATACAAAAAGAGATTGAATAGAAAAATAACTTGAGCGGTGCTAGACTTTTTGGTAAGATCTGTCTCACCTTCTTCTTTCTGCATCCTGTGGGTCTGTACCTGGTAATGTGATGGTAATTGTTGTTGGAGAACTGACATCATATTTCCGCTGAGGTTTCTTGCAAATTTTCATTTTCACCAAAGTGCTGAAGATTGTGTTTGCGAAAATGCCAACGACAGGCTGGAGTCGACTGGGGAAAAAACTGAAAAAAAAAAAATAAATAAATAAATAAATAAAATAAAAATTGGTAAATAATTGAAAGGTTTTAAACCATTTACATTCATTCTAATAGCTGTTAGGAGCTGGCTCATACTGGGAAAGTCATCTTCTCTTCAAAAAACTAAAGTACAACTGCATTTTCAAACATGAATTGGGTATAAGGTTTTTTTTTGTTTGTTTTTTTTAAAATTTATGCCAAGATGAATCTCTGAGATGTAGAAACAAAGATTTAAGTGAAATCAATGCATTACGCTTATTGATTGGTTGTCAGGAAAAAAAATAACTATAGATAAGGATTTGTTTTTGTTTGATTTTGAGATGAGAAATTTTTTATATACTTCATCTCAAAAATCAAGCACAATTATTTAAAAAAAAAAAAAAAAGAAGCATTTCAAATGAAATGATCAAATATTAAAACTGATGAAAATTGGAATTAAATGCCCCCCCCCAAATTCACCCCCTTGTGAAAGTCCTTTGTCGGACATAGGCCTTCCCCAGCCTTTTCCATCTTTGATGTTTATGAGGGAAGAAATGCTGGCCCAATGCATGTAGGTAGGAGCTTACGGCACCTGGTATTCCCAAGCAGTCACCAATCTAGGTACGGACCAGGCTCAACATTGGTAAATGTTGGTGATCAGACAACAACTGGTGTTTCAAGATGATATGGCTGTAAGCTGTCCATATCTACATATAATTATTTGTTTTGCCCTGTTGAAGAAGGCCTGAGAAGCACACCATACAAAAGTGTTGTGATAATAACAAAGATGAGGCTATTATATAAATATCATATATTATATGTAAATAATGATAACTCCTCTGACAGAAACACAATTTTCCTGCTCTTCATGTGTCCTTGTGCCAGACTAACTTAATGTTAATCTGCATAGTGGCTGAAATAGGTGAGCAGTTCCTACAGATTCCATTGGGCAGTATTCAAGACGCCGCCCACCCAGTTTAAAACCAGGATTTCAGACAAGCCAACCATACTTGGAAGATGAGGAGAGCAGATTTTTTTTTTTTTTTTAATTTCCATTTTGGTTACTGTTTGCCTTTTGTATAAAATTAAACTGAATTAATATCGCATACACCTGTCCCATAAGGGTTGGTACATTTATGGCATGAAGTGTATATGCAAATGTAACAACTATTATAGGACAGAGGTTGCATATTTTTACATTTATGTGGGTGTGTACAATATGTTTGTGTGTGGGTGTATTTGTTGAAAAGTCACCCTCTCAGCAGCTGGTTTAGCCAGTCCCATTAGATCACACCAGAGAGATCAGGTGCAAATCTCCTGTGAATGCAATGCTACCAGAAAGAAATGCAGGTTACTTGTGTGAGTTTTGTGACAAAGTTTGTATGTATGTTGCAGGACTCAAATGTCACATGATTGTACACAGTGACAGGTAAATTTCCAATATAGGTAATACTGACAAACTTTGTGTTTGCCACTTGCATAAGGGAGAACGTAAAAGTGAAGCTGGCCTCACGAATCATTTATGGGTCCATAGCAGAGCATGAGCTCAGGTATAAATGACAGAAATATTAAAATCCTGAATGAAAAACACACAAAAAAAAAGCCACCAAGTGAATAGATGGGCTTCATCTACAAAGTGACAAACATTTTATATATATATATATATATATATATATATATATATGTGTGTGTGTGTGTGTGTGTGTGTGTGTGTGTGTGTGTGTGTGTAAAATCATGCTGAAAACACCGGTAAAATTACGGTCAAATCACGCTGAAAACACCGGTCGTAGAGCCAGGTCAGTACTTAGATGGGAGACCGCTTGGGAACACCTGGTACTGTATGCAGTATGGCTGTGTGGCTGAGTGGTCTAAGGCGTTGCTTTAGAATCACGAGGCACCAAGTTCGAATCCTGGCTGGAATTAATTTCAGCAGCTATCGGACTCCAAGCACAGGGCACCTTTGGCAAGTGTCTGTTCCATAGCCACGGGTCCACCAAAACCTTGTGAGGGAATTTGGGAGAGGAAACTGTGTGGAAGACCTTGTTGGCCAAAGCTAGCGCGATATCACAAAAAACACCGTGATTGCGAGTTGAGGTGGCCAGCCTTGTTCATTTATGATCACGCTGTGTTCGCACCAACGCTCTAAAACTGTTAATTGGCTCTGCACGCGCCAATAACAGTATAAACTGCAGGTGGGCTCTGTGGGCATTTCCCAGGTGGGAAATTGCAAAAATGCCTGTGCAAATGTTGCAATATGCGCTAGCTAGCTGTGCATTGCAACGGGTGTCCTCGATATCGAGTGGTCAATTATTATTATTATGTAAAATGATAGTCTGTTTATGTTTACATGGAAGATTTCCAAGCAATGACAAACTCGTGCATACAAGACACTGGAAGTGAAAATCGCACTGCAGCTCATGACATCACACGTGACCACCCGAGTGTGAAAACGAGAAGTATTAAATATGTGAAGCTGTTGGTATAAACCAATGGCTTCTGTTATAAATTATAGGTATTTAAGAATAATGCACGAGTTTGTCGTTGCTTGGAAATCTTCCAAGTAAACATAAACAGACTATCATTATTGTTTTGTCTGTGTATTGTTTAATATATTGTAATGTAATTGCCATCTTTGATAATGGCTTATTCTTCAATGCCTATAATTTATAACAGAAGCCATTGGTTTATATCAACAGCTTCACATACTTAATACTTCTCGTTTTCACACTTGCATGGTCATGTGTGACATCATGAGCTGCGGTGCAATTTTTGCTTCCAGTATCTTGTATGCACGAGTTTGTCATAATATAATATAAACCCACTACATATATTGGTTTTATTACAACCATGCTCTCCCATAGATTTACCTGTCACCTTTTTGATCTTAGTTCCACTCAACAAAATTACATTTCAAACCAGTCACAACATATTGCAATGCATCTAAACACATGGTTCTGTTGATAACATTTCTTTTCCTCATGTATGACGTCATAATACTGCATTACAAATTTACGACCTCATCTGTTATTCCGTGACTGTTGTCGCTTAGCAATCGTCTATATAAACATAACAAGATGTCATCTTTGATGGTGAACATCTCTGTTAGAATGTCCATATAACAACTCTGAAGATGGCTCATGGGAGCCGAAAGCTTAGATCAAGGAACTGTATAATAAAAAAAAATATCCAAATGTTGGACAGTTTTTGTCTTTATTTTCTCCCGAAACTAAAGCCACTATACAAAGCTTAGAATGGCTCATGATCAAACATAATAGATATTCACTGTCTGTTATATTTAACAATATATGTTTGTGTGTGTGTGTGTGTGTGTATATATATATATATCTATATATATATCTATCTTCTTGTATTCTTCTACCATGACAAGAGCCATATCAGACTGAAACTGTTATCATATGTGTGGGAGTGACCCAGTTTTCACTTTCCATTCTCAATAGAGTCCAAAAGGCCAAATTTAAGAAATGCTCATGAATATTCATCAGATTAACTGAAAATTCTAGGTAAATTATGGATGATGATAAGTGACATAATTTAATGTCTAATAAACAAAAGTGAGTAAATGATGTTGATTTTTTTTTATGCACTTAATATTTAAATTCAGTTAGTATGGGATAAATTTATGTATTATATATATTTTAAAATAACAGGAGGTTACGAAGTTTTTTTTTTTTTTTGTTGTTTTTTTTACATTTTTATAGTCACGTATGTTAGCTTGGAAAAGAAGTAATTCTTTCAGGAATGGAGATATTTGAAAAAATCCAGGGTGCAGATTTATATATTGATAAGATTTGATAGCAGCACTCTTGAGAATTTTCCATCTAAGTCACTTTCTCTTTTAGTATGTCATTCTTTAAATTAAAGTTGTGGTTGAATTTATTTCTATGTATGACTAACGCATTTGATAAATTGTTGTGTATTTTTGTGTTCATAGTTTCTCCAATGTATTATGAAGAGCAATTGTAACAGTTTATTTTATATATACCTGTTTCAGAATTATTATTGTTATGAATATTTTTGATTCTGATCATATTCATAATAATTTTGTATGTGGTTGTAATTATTTTGATATCATTAAAAATGGGTAAATTGTCTTGGATAGTAGATGTTAAGGAGTTAATAGGTAGTATATGTTTATTTTTATCTAGTTGATTGTTATTGTTTTTAATAATGCCATTATCTTTTACGTAGTTGTATATTTTGTATGCCTTTCTCTTAGCATTGAGGATAAACTAATGAAGCTGATTCAAGCTTTTGGAATGTGTTTTCTATATATATATATTTCTTTTTTGGGTAAGTATTGGGGGCTGCAGATTCTTAGTGCTCTGAAATAGAATCCTGTAATTATTCAAGATGATATTTTGATATCATAATAACTAATAAATGACCTCCCATTGGAGGTTTACAGAAAATCTACCAACAAAAATGACCTTATCGATTTTTATTCCCACCACTATAACAGGATAAAGTAACAAGTGTACATTACCTACATTGTGAAGGGACACAGAGTTAAATAAAAATAAAAAAAATAAAAGGATGACTGGCTCCAATGTGGGATGGGGGAGTTAAAACATAATATCTCAATTCATATTCTTGACCAATAATAGTTGTAGCAGAACAAGGGACATGCTGGCAAGGTAGGCAGTGCCTATCCTGAATAAAATAGATCAGCAGCTACATTTTCCTTCTGTGGCACAATATGCACCTAATTCAACAAAATTATGGAGATTTCTCTGATTATTATGGATAAAATATTTTTGGAAGATTTATAAGATAAATGTCACAAGCGGCTTACTCCGAGTAATCACTGATGGCACATGGCTGAGCAGAACATATGGACAATTTTATCCGCTGCAACAAAACATGATAAAAACAAGAGAAAAAAGTTACTAAAAACAAATGTTATCAAGACTACAGATAAAGTTTGTTAAAACAAATTTTCTGTACTCTTTGTTTGATAAAAGGTTACTATATATATTATATATATGAGAAGAGAATGAGAGAAAGATGTACATATTTATAAATTATAAAATGACATTGAAATTAATCATCTATACAGCAGCTGTCTCCTCCACATGACTCACCTGCAAGGAAGGAAACAATGACATGTTACACATCAAATCAACTCCCAACAGTTTTAGGATTCAGGGTTGGAGGAGGAGGAGGAGGAGGAACAAACAATTATAAGTAAGAATGAAAAAAGGAGTAGGAGAGAAAATTGTAGAGAGAAGAGGGAGGTTCACTTTTAAAGTTGAAATTGTGGGGGAGGTGAAATAGTTGGTTTCCAACTTTGGACACATGGTACATTTATCTGGAGAGGGGGGAATGAAATATACTTGTTCAGAAAAAGCAAAAAAAAAAAAAATGATTAGATTAATTGGATCAAATTTCAAGCTGGGATTTTGATTATATATTTTGAGAAAATATGACACTTTTTCTATATACTATTTGTTGATATACAAAATTTATATATATATATATATATATATATATATATATATATATATAAAAGAAGAAATATAGTTTTAAGGTATGGCATATTTATGGATAAAGTGCTCAATATCAGAGATAAAGTTTATGTAAATATAAAAGTGAACATTGAAGCCAACACTCAGAGGTGACAGACCGTTTCTATATATATATATATATATATATATATATATATGTGTGTGTCATTCCCAGACAGTACTGTTTCGCTGTATCGCAGCTCCTCAGTGCGACTAGACTTCCGAATGCCTCAAGCCAGGATTGAAACACAACTAATTTGGTGTCAGCCAGAGCTATCTTCACTCGGTAGAGTTACACAACTAAATCTAGCGTATTGTTTTTACAAATGTAAACAAATGCCAATCAGCCAAAGTGCTCCATTCATTTTACTGAAGAGCTTTGCATTAGTGCAGGTGGCTATTGTTTATAAAATTAGCTTATCACTCAACAGTGCTCAATTGAAATGTATTTTCAAGAGCTAAATTATGTCATTCACAGACAGTACTGTTTCGCTGTATCGCAGCTCCTCAGTGCGACTAGACTTCCGAATGCCTCAAGCCAGGAGATATATATATATATATATATATATATATATATATATATATATAAAATTGTTTATTTGGGCAGATATCCCTCTTTTATACAAGTTTCACTAAATACAACTGACAAAGTAATGTGGTTGAGTTTTTTTATTTAATTTTTCTTCTGTTCTTATAATTTACATCTTTTCTGAACATAAATTACATAGAAATTGTCCGAATGTTGTGTATGTCCGAGCGCTTTCGGCTATACTTTTAGTCATCATCAAGGATGATTTTATTTTTACTTTTAACTGAATGTGAGAATTCCTATAACTCCAGATCCACTCATAAAGAAAAAAAATCCATACATTAAAAAAATAAATAAAAATAAAATTACCTTTGATAATTCCTAAAAGTATAGCCAAAAGCGCTCACACATACAGAACGTTCAGACGATATCTACATAATTTATATCCAGAAAAGAAAATTATAAGAACACATTTTTAATACACATACACACCGAGTGTACCAACGAAATCATCCAAATTGTGTAACAGTAAAACTGTCCATTTGTTAGATTAAGCTTTGAACCATTGTATTTTAGAAATGATTAAAGATATCTTACTGGAATTTTTGAGGTTTCTATAACACTATTGAACTCAACTTTGAGCAAGAAGAATGTATAATTACTCTCCATGCTTAATACAAGAATTGTGATGAAATCGATCATAAACGAAAATGACATGTTCATTATTAATTAACCATAGCTAAGGATCGGAAACTCATGAAAGATTGAAATAAAGTTCAAATATATATATGTATATTATTCCAGGATCATTTTCCAACTTATTCAAGATGATCTTTGCCCTCTCTAACCTTCTTTCCATCCTGGAGTAACAAAGTGCTCCACAGATTTCAGGTACTATTTCATTTTCTTTTTTCATTGCTCTTTGGACTGTCATAGCTGAAACTCCTCTCTCACGTGCCAATCATCTTATAGATTGAGTTGGATCTTTTCTAATTGAACTCCTTAGCGCCATGTTGAAATAATGATCCTTCTTTCTGTTGTGACTTCCTGATCCAGTTTTTCTTTCTACTGTTTCCTCTTTATTAAAATTTTTCACTATTCTCTTCATGGTTCTTGAATGGACTTTGAAGATGAAATCCAGAGTATGACTGTTGGTGCCATTACTGAAAGCCTGAATGATCTTTTTCCTCTCACCATTGCTTAGTTGGGAAGACATAGTGGGGCTGACACAAAATGATTTTAACCTGTTCTCTTTCTAGCTGAATAACTGAAAGGGTTTTTTCAGTGATTCTTACAACAAATGGTGTCAAGATAGCTAAACATCTAAAAACCTGGAAAAAAAAAACAAAAACAAAAAAAAAACTTGATTAGTTTAATGGGTTTTTAGATATTGACAATTTTGCTGTTACACCGAGTATATATACACATACACATGGCAGGAGGATTTTTTTTTATTTATTTAATCATTAAGCCACTAAGAGCTAACAGGTGTGAGAGAAAATGAGAAAAAAAGAGAAGAAAAAATTCACGAGAGAGAACAATAAAAGAAGAGGAATTAAGAAGAAGAAAAATAATAATTGACATTGGATTTAAATTTTTGAAGATCAAAGTTGACCAGAAAGCAAAAAGCCACAAGAGACTTCCAAAGGCGAGATATGTGAGAGTAGCAACTGTTAATATAAAAATTGAATGAAGCTAAAAAGTACTTTCATCAAAAAAAGAAATTCCAAAATCAATTCTAATGCACGTTCTAATATTTGGTCAGATTCCTGTTGCTAAATTGATAGATCTTGAACAAAGTAACTTTGCTTTTTTTTTTTAATCTGAGTATTACTGGATAGAATTTTTATATACAGCCCTACCTGCAGACATATAGATCCTAACAGGTTTGTTATCTTTGGACTTCAGGAATATACAAAATTTACCCTTGTCCAGTTCAGTAGAATGAACAACCAAAGGCCAAATATTGATTTGGTAACAGCAGGTTTTGGACTTGATCTTTCCAATTAAAAATGAAATGGCAGCAGATGGCAAGTGTTGTTTAAATAAAGGGTTGAAGCCATGTTCATGTTCAGATGAAATTAGTTTTTCATTTATAAATACTGAACCAATGAATTCTCTATTGTTCAATTTAACTTTATCCTCTTTTGTCATTCATCCATCAAGTCATGGTTTTTGAATTGCTTAAATGATACATTATTCATTTTTCACTAGTATTTCCTTCATCTTCATTTCTCTTGCTTTTTATTGCAACTGCCATCCATAAGAAGTAGAAGTAGAGAATATAGCTATATGGCTAAATTTGAATGACTCCTGCTGGTTAGCCTTCTTAGATGAAGCATTGTCAATTATTATTCATTTTTCACTAGTATTTCTTTCATCTTCATTTCTCTTGCTTTTTATTGCAACTGCCATCCATAAGAAGTAGAAGTAGAGAATATAGCTATATGGCTAAATTTGAATGACTCCTGCTGGTTAGCCTTCTTAGATGAAGCATTGGCAATTATTATTCATTTTTCACTAGGATTTCTTTCATCTTCATTTCTCTTGCTTTTTATTGCAACTGCCATCCATAAGAAGTAGAAGTAGAGAATATAGCTATATGGCTAAATTTGAATGACTCCTGCTGGTTAGCCTTCTTAGATGAAGCATTGTCAATTATTATTCATTTTTCACTAGTATTTCTTTCATCTTCATTTCTCTTGCTTTTTATTGCAACTGCCATCCATAAGAAGTAGAAGTAGAGAATATAGCTATATGGCTAAATTTGAATGACTCCTGCTGGTTAGCCTTCTTAGATGAAGCATTGTCAATTATTATTCATTTTTCACTAGGATTTCTTTCATCTTCATTTCTCTTGCTTTTTATTGCAACTGCCATCCATAAGAAGTAGAAGTAGAGAAATTCTGAATTTTAAGAGGTGGGGCGTTCAGTCTGATATTGTTGCAGACGTAGCTGGTCGAGTATTTAAATCAGAAAACACGTGTCTCCTGGTATATTATGGCCATAACAAAAATAGCAAACTCAGTATGAGAGTCTAGGTAATAAAATGAGGTAACTATATATATATATATATATATATATATAAAAACAAACAATAAGTATGTATTAACAAAACAAGGGTACACATAGACAATATAATATTATTATATTTTACAAAACGATGAATATGAATGAGGATAACAGTTAAACTAGTGAATTGTTTGTGTGTGTTTGGTTTAGGAGAAAGTCCTCGACAAAATGAAGTGAAAGGTGCATGTCTGTGTGCGTGTTCCCCAGTAAAGAAGTATTTTCTTTGTTTGACCTTACATCTTGCAGTCCCTGAGTGAAAATGATAAAAGAGGATGACAGAGAATGTTACTGCCTATTTATAGGCTAAAGGAGGGTCCTTTAGCAACGGGTTTTTTGTTTAGGAAGATAGGTGGGAGAACTCTACATTATGTAAATTTATTGTACATTTATCATTCGAGACACATACCACATAATGAAACAGATCCTTACAAATAATTTAAAGTTAAAATAGTTAATATTCATATTATTTAAAAAATTGTTTTACATTTTTTTCCTGTGTTAAAATAATTTTCTTTTGACTATCATAGAAGGATCCATTTGCAATGAATTTACTCAAATCCCTTACTTAAAATTTAGAAAACTGAAGAAAAAAAAAAAAAAAATCTGTCTATATCTCTGAGATGAGGTATTATGATTAATTACATTATTCAAACTGTCATCCTCATCTTCATTGTCATATACACAATGTTTTGGCAGTTGTATTCTTTGGCCTTCTTCAGGTGATTGGAATTTCAAACCAAACTCTTTATTTCATGCACTGGGGTAGATTGTTCTAGTTCCACGTGCCATGACTCTTCCAGACGTCTCAGTTATTTCTCTTTAACTCAACTCTCCAAGTTTTTGGTCCAGCACTGCTGTAGCCTGGTATTGAACTCACAACTCTTTTGGTCTAGTCACTGGATCTAACTAACGCCTTTATCCATTAAGCCATGTTTCCTCAAGGCCACACACATTGTGAATATGGCAATGAAGATGTGGATAACAGTTCGAATAATGTAAATAATGCAAGTAATCATAATACCAGTTGATAAAGGCATTGGTTTGATCCAGTGACTAGACCCAAAAACTTGGTGAACCAAAAACTTGGAGAGTTGTGTTAAAAGGAAATAAGCGAGACATCTAGAAGAGGCATGGCATGTGGAACTAGAACAATGTAACCTAGTTGGCAAAATAAAGGGTTTGGTTCAAAATTCCAATCACCTGAAGAAGGCCGGAGTGTACAACGGCCGAAACGTTGTGAATATGGCAATGAAGATGAGGATAACAATCCAAATAATGTAAGTAAAAAAAAAAATGTTTTATCATATATTCAGGATCTTTAAAAGTTGATGGATTTGTTTTCTATGGCTTATCAACCCTTTACAGGTTATTTAAAGCCAGAAAATATTTTTAGATTGTAAGAATATTTTTTTGTTTATAATGATTTAGTGATACAAGTCTTACTAATTAACCCATAGCTGGGGAGGAGAAGAGGTAGATTCATGTCTAATCATAATTTGATAAACAAAATCTTTTTTATATAAAATGGGGGATCAATTCTATATTACAATCAATATATAAACCGATCCCTCACTTTGTGGCCACATTAGTTCATATATATTTATATTCCACAAAATATAAAAAAATATAAAAGACATGCCTGTGTATCTAATCAGTATTTCATGGATTTATTGATTCGTCTTCTGTAACTTGACCCTTATTTGAAGCTAGAAAAAATTTTTTTTTCTGGAGATAATAGTTTAGTGAACCAAGTCTTACTAATTAACCCATAGTTGGGGGAGAAGATGTGGATTCATACATTTGCCAAGGGTATTTGCATGTAAGTGAATATAATGAACCCAATGGGAACTTAGCTCTTTCCGATTAACAATTTCAAGCCATTATCCATTACACCACCTCCACATCCAAGCTTACAGCACCTGGTATTCCCAAGCAGTCACCCATCTTGGTACTGACCAGGCACGACATTGCTTAAACATAATATGGATATTATTATTTATGACTATCTTAGAAAGGGAACCTCCAGTGGCTGTTAAAGTCAAATCACAATATTTCTTTTAAATTAAAATAAAATAAACAAAAAGATAAAACTTTGTAGATATTAGTAGTATTTTTTATTTAGTATCTTTAGACTTAAAAACCGAACTGACGAGTAATAAAAATAAATGCTGATATGACTTATTTAATTCAAACCTGAACAAATCCTATTTATCTTTGTGGTGACATAAATGTCATGTTGAGAATGTCAAATGTCCAATCCAGAAGTAAAAAAAAGAAATTGCATGTTTATTCTATATTTCAATGCTCGAGCAAAGAAAACCTCTGATCAGAGGCATTTTTTTAAAAACTGGTTTTACCATCCTAGATGAACCAGAAACCTATTCATCCATTTAGCTTGAAATTGTTTAAGGCTAGCATAGTACCCATCAAAAACAAGATTATTTATGCTGGGTTTTATTTGGATTTCTGTAGCAAAGAAAAAAGGGGCAAGACAAGGGATGTATGTATTGCCAACGGTGTTGTTGGAAATAGGCAGAAACATTCGACAGATGTGTCTTTAAGCCACTCATACAAAATATGATTTGTCTAATAGTACGCCCTGATCTTTTGTGAAACATCTATGCTGATGATACAATGGTATCTGCATGCACCTCCAAAACCTTCGATGGCCAAAGCCTGGCAGCTGATCTCTACTCTGACCTAGCTCTAACAGCTCAGTTGGAGAAAAACTGGCTGGTCACATTCAGTGTCCCGAAATCTGAACTAGTGATGTTCCATCATCACCAAGCGGACCCTGGATTTTCACATATAATGAACGGGTGTTCTCTGAGAGAGGCCTCGTGTTTTGAGTGCCTATTGCGATTTAAAGTCAATCCAAACCTGAAGTAGAAATCATACATAGGGTCTATTCCTAAAGATACTAAAAAAAAAAAAAAAAAAAAAAAAAATGCTCAGTTTCCCCTCTGGTAAGTACATGACTCCTCCCGTCATACCCTATCTTTACAAGAGCCAGATCAGGTTGAAAATGGAGTACTGCTGCCATATATGGTCAAGAGATATCCGGTTTTCACTTTCTAGATAAACTCCAAAAGTGTCTACGTGTCCTTGTGGGTGATGGATTATTTCAACTTCTCACTGACAAAACATTGCAAGCCTTTCGCTGCTCTATCGCTATTTCTATGAAAGTGTTCAGATAAACTACATTCTTTAGTTCCACCAGTTCTCACCTTCACAGTTAAGACCGACTGTTGTGCACATTCTAGCGAACCATCCTCATTCCCTTTGTATGCCATTGGTGAGATGTAAATTCCACTCAAGCAGCTACTTCCCATGAACTGCTGCTTTGTGGAACCAACTCCCAAGAGGATGCTTCTCCAATCACTATAATCTTAACCTGTTCAAGTCTAGGGTTAACTGCTATCTTCCCCACATATCTACATAAACTGTGCCTCCTTACTCTGTTAACCCGCTACCTTGAGTGGTTATTGATCCTTGTTCAGGATGGACACCATTGTTAACATTGACCTCTCTGCATCATTTATAAATATTACTTCCTCTTTTACTGTATATGGAATCCCCTCAAAATATATTGTTTTATATCTTAGGTCTATATATTTGAAATTGCAGTAACCTGGTTCTCAATTTCAGTCAAGGTTGTTGTAGGTGTTGCCATAGAACCAGAAGTGCCAGGAAATTTGTTGGCATAATTCAATTTACACATAATGCCATCATTTTTGACAGGAACCTGAATCCTCCTTTGTAGTGGAATCCATTGTCTGATCCAGTATTTTTTTTAGATCGCTCAGCCACAGAGAGCATCAGAGTCCAGCAAGGTTCAATTAAATTTTTTAAATACTTCACAATCCATTCTGTGTGAAGCTTTCTGTGGCTCAAGTGGTCTATGGCATGCCAGCTGGTGGTTTCTCTGTTGGGGAGCACATTATCTTTATTAAGTCTCTCGAATGTGTCGGCCACGAGATGTAATTCATGCGGGTTTTAAAAAAGAAAGAAAAAGTACCATACCAGTAGATGTAAATAATATTGTGAAAAACTTAGATTTATAAAACAATGGACAATAAGAATAATGAATGAATAAAAGAGACAAACCCTCACACAAAACAAGTTTTTGTCACTTGGGTGTGTACAGGAACTGTTTTTCAATGGAGAGAAAAGAAGAAAAAAAATTCAATTTTATGAAGAAAGCAGAGTCTTATATTTCAAGAATCATGAAGAGATTTTTGTGGTTTAGAATGCAAACAAGGAAACCAAGGATAAAACAGGGTTAAAGGTCGAGTAGATATTTTTATCTGTTGGCTTAGTAAATCTTAAACACTTTCAGTAAATGTGACCGAGTAGGTGGATAAAA
>OZ038516.1:68555784-68573284 GCA_964036315.1 Acanthosepion esculentum
GCCTATTCAGTTTTAACCTAGCATAAGTTCAAATATCCTCTACCAAAATAGAATTGATTATTTGAACTTTGTTTTTTAGAAAGAAAAAAAAATAAAATAAAACAATGTACAAAAAATATGACGAGATATACATAGAAATAAGTCCAAATTTTGGTCATGTTGTTTAGGCGAGCAAGAGATGATTACGAGCCTATTTAACCATTTAAAAATGAATACACTTAAAATAAATGAATAAAATCAAGTACAGAATAAAGAAAATGAAATTAAAAAAGAAAACAATAAAAGAAAACTTCTCTGTCTGCTCTACCACTGAACTTTGTCCATGTTACCTGACTATTTGGCCTAAAGGAATCAGAATATAAAAATATATATGTATATCCAATCCAAAAACATTGGAGATGAAACTTCACCATTTATTCAGCTTTCATGCCATAAAGTGAACAGTCTGAGAATTTCTTCATTGTGGGAAACTTGAAATCACAGTTCAATTTTGTACGTGATGTTTTTTGAATTGGATTCCAGCTTGTTTTTTTTAATAGAAATCTCTTGATTATTGAGCACTTTGTATTGTAAGATAAATGGTCTTTATTTTAGCTTTCTTTTCTCCTTTAGCTTAGACCCAGTGGCTTTAAAAAAAAATAATTAAAAATAAGGTCTCATTAATTCTATTTATATATGACCATATACAAGGCTGTCATGACCACCTGTAAAACCAGTTCGAATGCAGTTGTCTGAAAACCTTGCGAGGGTTTATTTTTGCTCAGCAAATTTTTTATCTGATCTGATTCAAAGAGAAAAAGAAAAAAAAAACAAACAAATTTGTTTAAAAAAACAACAACAAAAAACAATGAAGCTTCACATATCACCAAATTTATAAATGGGTTGGTGGGGAATAGCATAGTTCAGATGGAAGTACAACTGGCTTGAATAATTGACAAAATATTAAACACTCCTAGAAATCCCAGAAATTGTTCTTAATTTAGTAATCTTGTTTACAGTTGAAGGAACAAAAAAGATTTTCTTTAAACTTTATTATACAGCATATTAACCATTTTGTTTCATTAGCTTCTGCCATTTTTCAGGCAATTTCATAATTCCATCCTTACAGAATATATTATCTTTCTCTCGGTGCCTTTTGTAATCTTTCAATGAACTGACATTATAAACACTAGAACAACTATTACTTCAAAGATACCATTTCTGATGAATATGATAAATGGTGTTTAGGAATTTACCATTTCTGACGAATATCATAAATGGTGTTTAGGAATTTACCATTTCTGACGAATATCATAAATGGTGTTTAGGAATTTACCATTTCTGATGAATATCATAAATGGTGTTTAGGAATTTACCATTTCTGAAGATTTTTACACAGAACAATAATTCATCACATATCGTGAATATAATAGTTTTCAACGACACACTGTTTGACTCTAACCCAGTTGAAAACTTGTGGAGGATATTGAAGAGGAAGGCTTACATTGGTAGACAGCAATTTTGTAGTAAATATTCATTTTGGCATGCCATTCAGGATGCTGTGCCATTTCATATAAAGAAATACAAGTGCTCACAAAAATCAATGGATGAACAATTTCTAAAACTTGTGCAACACATGGAGCATAGATGGCACATCAATGTTGTCCATATGTTGCATTGCAGCTCGGAGCAGACACCAGGTTTACTGACAGGGTTCTTGCAGTCAAATGTTTGTGGCTTAAAAATTACCCTTCAGCCAGATTGTTACCCATAAGTGAAAAAACAAAACAATTTCTAGTCGTAAACCAGATTTTAGTCTTAGGTAGTACTTAACTACTATAAGCGAGCGAAGGTGGGTTGAGGCACAAGTGAGGGGGGAGGTGCTCAAATCAGCAGCCATGGTCTGTCTTTCTGTGTGGCCTGTTTTGTAGCTTCACTTTTCCTTTGTGCAGAATGGTCAGCTTTATAGACAACAGTTTTCTTTGTCCTGTCATCTTCATCCAAAATAAACAATCTTCCTTCCGTCACTTTCTCCCACTCTTGCTCTTGTACTATGAAGTTGACTCTAGTTACTGATTGCTATTGGTCAAAAATAAATGTCACACATTGAGTTGTCTTTAATTCATATTGCTACACTTAGAATTTTGGCAACATCACAATAAAATTTGTCTTCATCTTTGTTATCACATTTTGGCCATTGTACCCTTTGGCCCATTATATATGGAATTCTGAAGTAAACCCTTTAATCTCCAAGAGTTGGGGGTTTGGGGACTGTTCTCACTCCACTACCCATAGTTAGGGATATCACATCTTGTCTTATTTTTAGTACTGCTCAGTTATTGCTTGCCCTGTTTCCACAGAGTCCAAATACACACTGGCCAGCTCAGGAATTGAACTCACAATTACTATAACACCAAATCCACAAACCAACACCTTAATCCACTAGACTATTTTGTCCCATAGGACAATTCTCTGTCAAGAACTTGAAGCCTTAAACCTAATCTGCCTGCTGATGAGTGCTGCTGCTGCTGCTTTTTGTCATGCTTGTTAGTTTTCAATATTTTGTTGAAAGCATTTATTTTTGTAAACACTGTATACATTCTGTAAATATAATCTTTTTATTTACAACAATGTTTCTTACAGTTTCAGTAATCTGTCTAATCATGTGAAACTTGAAAAGGGTTGAGTTTGAATTCCAGTCAGGTCAGTTACATAGGTTAAAAAAAATAAAAATAAAAAAAACAACTTGGAAAAGGTATTAAGCTATCTCCCTACCCAACAATTATGGATTAAATAGTAGGATGATTATCTATAAAAAAAATGCATTGCTATAATTCACTTGCCAGAGAGAGAGGGGGGAGAGAGAGAGGCAGTGAGAGAGAGAAAGGCAGTGGGAGAGTAAGAAGGAGGGAGAGAGTGGGAGAGAGAGGGAGAGAGTGGGAGAGAGAGAAAGAAGGAGGGAGAGAGAGAAAGAAGGAGGGAGAGAGTGGGAGAGAGAGAAAGAAGGAGGGAGAGAGTGGGAGAGAGAGAAAGAAGGAGGGAGAGAGTGGGAGAGAGAGAAAGAAGGAGGGAGATAGTGGGAGAGAGAAAGAAGGAGGGAGAGAGAAAGAAGGAGGGAGAGAAAGAAGGAGGGAGAGAGTGGGAGAGAGAGAAAAGGTGGGAGAGAGAGAAAAGGAGGGAGAGAGTGGGAGAGAGAGAAAGAAGGAGGGAGAGAGTGGGAGAGAGAGAAAGAAGGAGGGAGAGAGTGGGAGAGAGAGAAAGAAGGAGGGAGAGAGTGGGAGAGAGAGAAAGAAGGAGGGAGAGAGAGAAAAGGAGGGAGAGAGAGAAAAGGAGGGAGAGAGAGAAAAGGAGGGAGAGAGAGAAAAGGAGGGAGAGAGAGAAAGAAGGAGGGAGAGAGAGAAAGAAGGAGGGAGAGAGAGTGGGAGAGAGAGAAAGAAGGAGGGAGAGAGTGGGAGAGAGAGTGGGAGAGAGAGAAAGAAGGAGGGAGAGAGTGGGAGAGAGAGTGGGAGAGAGAGAAAGAAGGAGGGAGAGAGAGAAAGAAGGAGGGAGAGAGAGAAAGAAGGAGGGAGAGAGAGAAAGAAGGAGGGAGAGAGAGAAAGAAGGAGGGAGAGAGTGGGAGAGAGAGAAAGAAGGAGGGAGAGAGTGGGAGAGAGAGAAAGAAGGAGGGAGAGAGTGGGAGAGAGAGAAAGAAGGAGGGAGAGAGTGGGAGAGAGAGAAAGAAGGAGGGAGAGAGTGGGAGAGAGAGAAAGAAGGAGGGAGAGAGTGGGAGAGAGAGAAAGAAGGAGGGAGAGAGTGGGAGAGAGAGAAAGAAGGAGGGAGAGAGTGGGAGAGAGAGAAAGAAGGAGGGAGAGAGTGGGAGAGAGAGAAAGAAGGAGGGAGAGAGAGAAAGAAGGAGGGAGAGAGAGAAAGAAGGAGGGAGAGAGTGGGAGAGAGAGAAAGAAGGAGGGAGAGAGTGGGAGAGAGAGAAAGAAGGAGGGAGAGAGTGGGAGAGAGAGAAAGAAGGAGGGAGAGAGTGGGAGAGAGAGAAAGAAGGAGGGAGAGAGTGGGAGAGAGAGAAAGAAGGAGGGAGAGAGAGAAAGAAGGAGGGAGAGAGAGAAAGAAGGAGGGAGAGAGAGAAAGAAGGAGGGAGAGAGTGGGAGAGAGAGAAAGAAGGAGGGAGAGAGTGGGAGAGAGAGAAAGAAGGAGGGAGAGAGTGGGAGAGAGAGAAAGAAGGAGGGAGAGAGTGGGAGAGAGAGAAAGAAGGAGGGAGAGAGTGGGAGAGAGAGAAAGAAGGAGGGAGAGAGTGGGAGAGAGAGAAAGAAGGAGGGAGAGAGTGGGTTATTCTTATAATCCAAAATATGTCTCTGCTTTAAATAACTGGCAAAGGATTGATGAGCTGTAAAGATTAAATCACTCAGTAATTCTAAACTTTAAGAAAAAAAATGCTAATGTTGTGAAGATCTATAGTAAGAACAAATTTTCTTTCCATCATATAATTTTTATTATAGTCTATTGTCAGAATTGTTCTATTTTACTATTAGTTATTGTTGTTGTTCTTTTATTGTATTTAAGAAAAGTGTCTGCTTTAAATAACCTACATAGGTTTGATAAGCCATAAAAACAAATCATTCATTTGTTTTTGTAAAAATGAAGAAAAATCAGAAAAAGGCTACTAATGGTGAGATGCAGGGTAAAGAATTATATCTGACATGTCAGAACAAGTTCTTCATCACTCCATTTTGATGATTGCTTTAAAAATGTCTACCACCCACTCCTCCACAACATGTTCTTCAGGTTGAAAGACAAATCAGGTGTAATTTGTTCCTGCCCCATGAAAGAGAGTGAAGTTGAAGCGGGCTGATAGAGAATATGTGAGACAAATAAACAAAAGGCAATCTATTATTTAGATTTATTTTTTTATTTTTTAACATTTAATCCAGTCTTAAGATAATTGAAAGTTAACGTTTATACTTATTGCAGTTGAGGTGGGACATGGAAAGAGAAGTGAGTGCTATAAATGTGATTATGATTTTTTTAAGGAGAAATTGAGCAAGAGGGGGAAAGGAGAGAGAGAGAGCCAGAGAGGGGAAAAGGAGAGAGCGCGAGAGAGGGGAAAAGGAGAGAGAGAGCGAGGGGGAAAAGGAGAGAGAGAGAGCGAGGGGGAAAAGGAGAGAGAGAGAGAGAGCGAGGGGGGAAAGGAGAGAGAGAGCGAGGGGGGGAAGGAACGAGAGAGCAAGTGGGGGAAGGAGCGAGAGAGCGAGGGGGAAGGAGAGAGAGAGAGCGAGGGGGAAGGAGAGAGAGAGCGAGGGGGGAGGAGAGAGAGAGAGCGAGGGGGGAAGGAGAGAGAGAGCGAGGGGGGAGGAGAGAGAGAGCGAGGGGGGAAGGAGAGAGAGAGAGCGAGGGGGGAAGGAGAGAGAGAGAGAGCGAGGGGGGAAGGAGAGAGAGAGAGCGAGGGGGGAAGGAGAGAGAGAGAGCGAGGGGGGAAGGAGAGAGAGAGAGCGAGGGGGGAAGGAGAGAGAGAGAGAGCGAGGGGGGAAGGAGAGAGAGAGAGCGAGGGGGGAAGGAGAGAGAGAGAGCGAGGGGGGAAGGAGAGAGAGAGAGCGAGGGGGGAAGGAGAGAGAGAGAGCGAGGGGGGAAGGAGAGAGAGAGAGCGAGGGGGGAAGGAGAGAGAGAGAGCGAGGGGGGAAGGAGAGAGAGAGAGCGAGGGGGGAAGGAGAGAGAGAGAGCGAGGGGGGAAGGAGAGAGAGAGAGCGAGGGGGGAAGGAGAGAGAGAGAGAGCGAGGGGGGAAGGAGAGAGAGAGAGAGCGAGGGGGGAAGGAGAGAGAGAGAGAGCGAGGGGGGAAGGAGAGAGAGAGCGAGGGAGGAAAGGAGAGAGAGAGCGAGGGAGGAAAGGAGAGAGAGAGCGAGGGGGGAAAGGAGAGAGAGAGCGAGGGGGGAAAGGAGCGAGAGGGGATAGGCAGGAAGCACTGAGGGGAAATGTGAAAAGAAAAGAAAGCAGCAGCAGCAAAGAGATTACAAAATGGTTAAAAATATGGATTGCTACAAAAAATGTGATACCGCTTTTAAGAGTAAAGTGTATGACTTGATACTAGTGTTCGGAAAAAAATGAAAAAAAAGAAAAGGCGGCTTCAAATGGTTGTTGCGAATCTGTTTAAAAAAAAAAAGAAAAAAAAAAAAGAAGTCAATCCAGCAGATGTTGTCCCATTGAATAAGCTTTTTTTAACTGTAAATTTAAACTGGACTGTTTAAAAAGGAAAAAAGAATAATGTTGAGGTCAGGGAATTCAGTTAAGTGTAAGCTCACCTCCTCCCATTTTAGCTGAGCAAACGTTTGCTGAAAATACAAGCAGCAACGACTAAGAGAACAAAAAGAAAGTCATGTAGGTTTCCCCAATACTAGTCAAATAAAATTAACCTTAGTTAATCACAATTATTGAATATTTCTTCATTTACCAACAAGACTTTGTGATTAAGATTTGGAAAAAAGGCAAAATACACAGGTTGTTGGCTAAATCTTTATTCCACAATCCATCGAGGTTATCACCAGATTCAATTTTCTGTATTGTTGCCTCTCCTCCTCCTCCTCCACTCTCAAATGGAACACAGCTGTTGTACATTGACAGATTTTTCAAGGAAAACACATACAATTTTAGATCTCCATTAAAACTTTCCTATGATGAAAAACAACTGAAATTATAATTTAAAAAAAAAATCATAATGGATAACACCGATTCATCTAATAATAATAATAATTCAAGATAATGATTACTTTTAGTGTATATAATTATAATTGTAATATTAACTGTTTCCTTATAAGGAAACATTCAGCATTCATTTATAGAAAAGCCAGTGCAACTTTCACTTGAAATTTATAAAATCTTTCTCTTAAAACAATTTTTCAGATGAATATATTTATCAAGTGTTATTGCTCTTTCAATTATTGACAAGGGTTTCCTTCTTAATCTTTTGTTTGAAGTAGTGTGGAGTGTAAATGTCTTCATTATGTCATTTTCTTTTTGAGTTACAGGTGATATAACTGTTTTAGTTGCTACTGCTGTTGTTGAAAGTCCCCAATTGATGCAATTTCTGTTATTTGACATAGAAAATAAAACCTCAAATATGGTTGCACACTGAGTGTTCAGATAAAATAAAGAATTTATATTAAGTTTGACTCTAGTGTTTGTAGAGCGTCTATCACAAACAGCCAGGTTTCACAAGGCAAAAGGCAAAGAAACTATTTTTTTTTTTTTTATTCACACCATTTACTAATGGTTAGGGAATGATGACCATAGTTGTCAGGAATAGAAGAGACATTAAAAGAAATACTTATCAAAAATTAATAAAAAGTCTATTTTATTATTTTATATTTAAGTAAATATAATTTTTAAAATCCCTGACACTGTTAAGTTACCCCACAGAGGATTAGTGATGGTATAGTGAGTTCAATCCCTGTGCCGGGCAGTACAGACTTGGTAGAAATAACTACCATAATTTCTCAAAAATAATGCGCACCCCAACAAATGATCCAAAAATTAAGAAATATATCTATCCCTGTGTATAATGCACATGATGTTTGAGTGTGTCTTTCTGTGTGTGCACATGTCTTAAGAGGGGAATCAAATCTGTACTTACCCCGTCAAGCCAAGCATGCCGCCATATTCCTGATCAGATATGGAATTGCGGCTGTGTTTCCTTCCTTTTTTCATGGAAGAGCATACAGGGATTGGACAATAGTCTGTACTTCGGAAGATGGGAAAAGTTGTAGCTGATGGAATGTACACAAGTCGATACCCGACTGGGTCACCGTGGAGAGGGGGTACAATGTTGAAAGACCCGAAACGCCTAATGAACCTTGGCTAGAAACATCACTGACGATGTTCTACTAAAACATCCAATAGATGTATTTCATGAAATGGAACACATCTATAAATTATGTTAAAAAAAATTAAATTAGGAAGACATTTTGTTAACCTTGACATTGAGAATAAAATCACAACTAAGCGACTAAAATAATGTTGAAAATTACCGTGCGGTTTTACTGATAAATATAACATTTTACCGCCAAAATTTTGTTAAAACGTGTGAGTTATAGTGCAAAATTTAAACAAAAAGTAACAGAATTAGCAGAAAGAATAAGAAACAGATCTGCATCTTGAGAATATGAGTTGAACGAGGCTAACATACGTTTATGGAGAAAGAATAAAAATGAACTAAAAAAGTGTAAATCAAGTGCCAATGCTATAGGAAGAGGAAGAAAAGCTCAATATCCAGATATGGAACAAAGTTTAGTTGAATTTATGAAAGACGATCAAGTGGATGTTCCATAAGTACTGTGGAAATAAGGATGAAGGCAAAAGAATTTCAGAAAACCATGTATCCTAGAAACACATTTAAAGCTTCTGCAAACTGGTGTTTTCTTTTTATGAAGAGGTTTGATATATCTATTAGAAGAACATCCATAGCCCAGCGTTTGCCTGATGACTACGAAGATAAGCTTTTGAATTTTCAGCGTTTTGTTATTCAGCTAAGAAAAAAGCACAACTATCATTTAGGCTATATTGGAAATGCTGACCAACCACCCCTGACTTTTGATGTGCCTCGTTTTCAAACTCTGGAATTCAAAGGGGGTGAAGTCTGTTCCAATAAAAACAACTGGAAATGAGAAGAATTGGTTCACAGTCATGCTTGGTGCATATGGTGATGGCAAGGAGATGCTTCCTTACATGATTTTTAAATGGAAAACTCTGCCTAAAAACATTGTGTGGCCAGCTGGAATGATAGTAAAATGTCAAGTATGTATTTATTACTATAAATCAACAACAAAAAAAATATATTTTTGTTTAAACCTATTTATAATACACACCCCTACTATAACCTGTGATTTACAGTAAAAAAAAAACAAAAAGTGTATTATTTTCAAGAAATTATGGTACCAAGAAGTAATACCAGAAAACAGCAAGATGAGAGATCCCTAGATATGGACAGTCGAAGGAGAAAAATCCGCCTTCATAGCATAAATAAAGGGCTCAGTTCAAAATTTCCTGAAAGTTATCCAGACCAACAGACTCCTGAAGAAGTCTGGATGATACATGAACCGAAACATTGTGATAACAGCAAAAATGAGTCTGACTGTAAATAATGTAAGTAATAACTCCTCAATCCAGAAATTCAAACAGAAATATTAATTTAATTCTCTTTATTAAAAAATCTTCCAAAAGTAAAATATACTTCTCTGAAACTATTTGAGGAATATTAGCTAATTTGTTTAATCTGATTTTAAACAAATATTACTTTAAGTTTAAAATATCACAAAAATGCATTATTTAACATGCCGGAAGCTGTTTATTTAAGGTGTCGATAGCTTGACTGACAGATGGAAGTTTATCTACAGTGTATATATCTATAAAAAAATTACTTGAGGTGCGATCGATAAATTGCTATCTAAATTATGCAAAAATGAAAATAACATGACATCTCATTTTAACATATATTTACTGAAATTACACAAAAATATCTTGAAATACTAAAGATAAATTTAGTCAATAAAAATCGCCCTTGGTTTCAACCACAGCCTCCAGACGACTTTGGAATCTTTTGCAATTCTTCTGGACAGTCTTCTTGTTAGTGAATGCTGCCATAATCCTTGCCTTCAATTCATCTTTGGCGTTACGAGTTTTGTTGCTCTCTCACTCGTCTGTGCTCTATGCATAATAATCAATGAGTTTCAGCCTGGGGATTTAGGTGGCCAGATGTAAGAGTTCTTTTCTTATCAGAATGAGTTTTCCAAGCTGCCATTCCTTCGTAATCACCATTAGACTCATCCAACTCTTTCTGAATCCTTTGCTCTGTTCTTAGATTGAAACACTCTGAAATGTTCGTATTGGAGCTTCCAGTGCAAATGTCAAGTAGTGCAGCATGCCATTTCCAAATTTGACCCAACTGACCCCTACTATACAGTGCAGGTGACAAAATCAAAAACAAACAACATGCATGTGCAAAATTAAAAATATAACATGGCGACAATTTACCTACAGCATCCAGTATAATGTGAGCACCTTCTTTATATAATTTTTAACTACCCAGTAATCCTAAAATTTAGGAAAATATTCTCCATAATCTAATGTTTTATTGAATTTTAGGTACTTTGGCTTTAAATTGACTATAGTTATTGATCTTATTTTCTGATAATGTCATGTATGGTTGTCCGTATTTACAAAAATCGGCACATACATACTCACAAAAAAATCTCAAAGTTCTTTTTAAAATACTGGTGGTTGATGAATTGTACTAACCTTTTCTATTTATGATTAATAAATATAGTTTTTACTTTATACCAATATCACCTAAGAAGGACAAAGTAATACAGAAATTTAAGATTTAAAACTTTATAATGAAAACAATGTAAAAATTCATTATTTATTGAAAAATATTTTTTTCTCAATATGTCCAGAATATATCTTAATATAAAATATGCAGATGATACCGTGTTGATAGCTGACTCAGAAAGAAAACTAGAGGACCTCCTTGATTAGGTGTTAATAGTATGAAAAAAGGACTAATTGTCATCAGCAAGAGAAGCAGCACAAGATGTGTGTTACAAATTGAAGATGTCAACATCAAGCAGGTGAAGAAGTTCAAATAGCTGGGAAGTGTTTTAACAGAGGATGGAAACTGTGACTCCGAGATCCGAAGTATATATCGGTCTAGAAAAAAAGAAGCATCACAAGAGCTATGCCTAGTGTTAAGAAACAGAAAACATTTCATTAGAAACAAAGAAAAGAGTGCTGGATTGCTATGTGGTATTCATCCTTTTTTATGGCAGTGAATGCTGGACAATCACCCCATGTATTCAGAGAAAATTGTGGGCCATAGAAATGTGGTGATTATAGTGGTCAAGATGTGCAGACCCCTCCACACTTTTTGGAAGAACTGAATACAAAGAACTGGTGCGTATAGTGTGTCACAAGGCCCCCTAGACTCATTGCCAACCAAGGCTAAGAGACCAGCCTACCTTACTATTTAATCCATTAGCTAGGAATATATATATATATATATATATATACATACACACACACACATATATATATATATACATACACACGTCATGACCCATTTAGGAAAGGCAGCCTCTTAATTCTTGCTTCTTTCCTTACGTTAAATTTAACATCGGTCATTTAGATCGGTTGATCTGAGTAAAGCCCTCAAATACTATAATCACCTCCCTTTTTTTTCTTGCAAAATGTGGTTGCATTTTGCTTTTAAATTTCAATAAATTGTTCACTTACCAGTCATTTACAATCATGTTGATTTGCATTGAAACACAACTGCAATTGTGTAGCGTTTCTTTTAAATGCTTTCAATGTAATTTCCTAAAATAAAGAATATTGCTCTACTTTATATTGAGCCCTTTTTTAAATTAAATGTTACAGACATTGTAATTATACTATTCATTCTCATCTTTATATATATATATATATATATATATATATATATATATGCAGCATATATTCATTCAAGCATGTTTGGTTGAATAATCTAGATATATTATGTCTTTATTTTTTTATTTTAATCCTCTCAAATTCATGGATCAATTTCTTTATGTTATTAAACTCATTAAAGAAGGCACTGTAGTTTTTTTTTTTTCATTTCTTTTATTTTCCCCAAGTACTTTTAATCTCATCCAAAATCATCTTCAGGGGGGTGAAATGTTAAGACAAAAAAAATATGTAATTGATAGTTGTGAAGTTTTTTTTGTAAATGTTCATGAAGCTGGCTCTGCTAATTTAAAAAAATAAATAACAATTTAGGTAATTTAAAACCTTGACCTCCCATAGGTAATGTTAATTTTTTAATTAACAGAGTGTGTTTCATGCACATTTACAAAAAAACTTCACAACTATCAATTACATTAATTTATTGGTCTTAGCAATTCACCCGTTACTACTTTGCATCGGGTGATAATGATTAAAAAAACATTACCAACTCTCAAAAATATTACCTCATTTACTAGAGACTAATTTTTATATTTGTTTCATATATTTTTTTATTTTTTGTACATTCTGCTAAGCACCGACTTTCTGGAAGATAAAGCTGTTTATTCTCAGTCCCCCAAAATAAGGCCAGGAATATTTGAATTGGGGAAGGGGATTATGGGAGTTTCAACTATGAACTGAAATCATAGAAGAAGGATTAAATTTACTTGGATTTCTAGAGTTAAATGCATGTGTGAACACACACACAGCAGTTTAGACATAAATTATTAAAAATAGTTTAAGATGCAAATTTAGGGATTTCTTTCTATATTTCTGAGATGAGGTATTGTAATTATTTACATTATTTACATTGTTCGGACTGGTGTCCTCATCTTCATTGCCATATTCAACTGTAGCCAAGTATTGAACTCACAACTCTTTGGGTCAAGTCCCTAGATTCAACCAATGCTTTTAACCACTTGGCCAAAGACACATGGCCCAGTGGATAAAAAGCATTGGTTGAATCTAGAGACTTGACCCAAAGAGTTGTGAGTTCAATACCTGGACAATGTACAGCAGAGATGAACAAAAACTTGGAGAGTTGAGTTAAATGGAGACAACTGATAGCTAGACATCCAGAAGAGGCATGGCACATGGAACTAGAGTTATCTACCCTAGTGGATAAAATAAAGGGTTTAGTTTGAAATTCCAATCACCCGAAGAAGGCTGGAGCATATGTCATGAATATAGCGACAAAGATAAGTCTGAACAATGTAAATAAATTTAGGGATATTTATGTATAAATATATATATTTCAAGTAATTCTTTACAATTTCTGCCTGAATTTCTTGGATGAAAAGTTATCCTTATATACATCCAAATTAATGACCTCATTTTGTTTGTTATCCCATTTCGGCCATTGTGTTTCTGGCCTTCTTCAGGTGTCTGCTGATCTGAGTAACCTTCAGGGAATTTTCAACTAAAAACGAGAAATCGGACTATCAGGGTATAATTATATTACTTTCATACAGCAAAAAGTATATGGAGGAAAATGTGGATCTTAAGTAAGGGGGGTGCATCATGTGTCATGAGTAGACCATAAAACAGTACAAGATCAGCAAGGAGAGCTTCGAGTCATCTATTGACAATCATAACATCAAAAATAATTTTGTTATTAACAATCTGTTAAGGAATGCATCACGTGCGCAACAAAAAAAAAATATAAGATAAAGAGAAATAAAGAGTATGACAGAAGACCAACTAAGTTTTATAGTAAACAAAAAAAGGTTTTATTTTAATTTTAGTGATTTATGGTCAATGGCTAAAAGGGGGGGGAAGCTTATCGGCAAGAAGTTAGAAATATAGGTTGACCCAAAAAATCGGGAATTTTTGAAGTGCGTATTGCCAGACATGAGCAAGTGGCAACACTGCGAGACAGTGACCTTGAGCAAGTAAACATTTCAGCATTTTAGTAACGAGAATGAAATTCACAGTATCCCGGCTGAGATGTTGCAGCAGTCAATGTGGAATCTTAACAGCAGATTTCAAGAATAGATTCGTACAGGAGGACGCCATCTACAGGACGTAATTTTAAAAAAATGAAAATTCCATCATTGTTTCTTAAATGGCATGTTTTAAGGTTTCAATTACTATGAATTAAATATTTTTCTTCCATCACTCTTGGTTTTATTGGATTGTTAAAAAGTTCGTTTTTTTGGGTCACCCTATACTCCAAAATAACTTCAGTTGGGAGTTGCTCAGTTTTTGTGGTATAGTTTACATATAAGGTCAGCAAATAATAGTAAAAAAAGCTGCTCTGAAGCAGATTTCTACAACAACTGACTTTGCCAGCCAACTCATTTAATCTTGGCACCAACCAATGAATACCTGGATGAAAGACCTCCACTTTGTAAGGTTATCTAACTACATCAAAAGTTCTTTGAAATCTTTGATCTAAATGACTCAGAACAAGGAGAAGTTTCATTCATAAAAATAGATTCTCTTAACAAATCTTAATCTGAACAATTCAGTGACGTGAACACAGGGTAAGAGCAACGAGTCTTAATATCAAACATATTTAAAAAACAACTGAAAACACAGTTGGTTTCTAAAAGAATTAATTTTATCCTATGACTGAAAAATATAAAACTATGAAACGTAACAGTTGGCAGTGTGACGATAACAGCTGGCCACAAATACAATATCTGAATAAATAACTCCTGTTAACAATGTAGACAAGTTGTACAGATTCAACTTCAATTAGAGTTGACTAGGAAAATTGCTGACATAAAAACTAGTAAGAAAGTGTTCTTGTTTATTGAGATCTTGATTGCTGACATGCTTTTGTGAAGTGTGCAAATGGTTGGTCTCATGTTCTACGATGTGCCAACTTAGGGTTTTAAAATCATTTAGTGTGCCAACAGTGTACATATTTTTATACAAGTCAAGGTCAATATACCTGTTCTACAATATATTTTATATAGTAATATCTAGTATATATACTTTAGTCTATATTAAAATTGAAACAGCTAAATATCTTCTTTGCGTTGTAGTAGTTATTGGGTCGGGCTTCATGATGTCATTTGCGGCTGTGTGCCATTGGAAATCGCTTGGTGTGCCACAGATTACCAACCCCTGTTCTACACAGTACAACACTGGGTCTTTTATAAACATGTCCAGCGGTGGTGGAGGGGGAGTTTGCTTAGCAGAGACCATCTCCTTTTGGTTCAATTGGATAATTTAACAACATTAACATTTGGGTTATTTAATATCAAATATAAGCCTTAGTTAAAGACAAAGATTTTTAGCAAATTAATAGGTAGCCACAAGTTTGGTTTACACATGAATCAAAAATTTAAGCATGGGCCCCAGTTCATACACCAGTCAAAAATGTATGCAAGGGTTTGGTTCATATGAGAGTTGAAAATGTAAGCATATGCCTAATTCACAACAGAATAAAGTAGTCATTGGTCAGGTCTATACCAGAGTACACAAGTATCCACCTGCAAAGTGGATCCATTTGGGTGATTCCCTTATCCCATTGTAGAGTATTCAATTGGCATCTTTTGGTGAAAAACATTGATTTGGAAATTCTTGCAAAAATCAAATAATTGTTTGATTTTAATGAAACTTTCAGGACTTATTCACAAATTAAATTATTTCAGAAACATTTTTTTTTAGAAAATCTTGGTAAAAATATATTTTTATTTTTAACATCTGTTAAACCCTGCTGACTCACACACACTTATTTAATTTTATGAAATTTTGAGAAATGTTTATATTAGTCATAAGGACAAGTCCTGGGAGAATCTAAATCATATTACTTTTTGTCAAACAATTATAAAAAATCTGTTCTGAATTATAAAATATAAAAAAAAAAAAAACAATAGCTAAGCCATTATTTAATTAGAAAAGCTTTTAATTGCATTTATAAATATATTATGAATACTATTGTCTTAAGGAAAAATCTTTTTCTGATAAATAATAAATTTTTTCAAGAATTGTTTTCATTTTAAATTTTTTTTTAATTAGAATAAATTATAAAGTTTTAAATCTTTTAAAAATTCTGTATTAATTTAAAGCATTCAAGTGATATTATTATTATTAAGTAAAAACTATATTTACTAATCTTAAATGGAAAAAGTTTGCTACAATTCAACAACTCCCAGTGTTTTCAAAAAATATTTGAAAATTTTGGGGGATGTGTATAAATGTGCCCATTTTTGTAAATACAGATGTCCATACTTAGCATTATCAGAAAAGAATATAGTAAATAGTAAATTTAAAATTTATTGGTAATTTTCTAAAATTTCCTCAACAAGTGTCTTCTTATACATTAAAGGAATAATAGAATAGAAGTTATTCACTGACATGAGCACTGCCAGCATGACTTAAATAAAAATAGTAGTTGGGAGAAAACAGCCCCAAAATTGTTGCATGGTTTTTAAATTTCTCCTTTAATTAAATTGTTGATAATATTTCAACAGCATTGTGTCTTCTCTTGTTACCTTTTTCAGCAAGATCACCTGATGTTGAAGAAACAATATGCTGAAAATCTCACCTGGAAAAGGTGGATAAAAGACTCTGCTGAACATTTTTTGCAGGTACACAGCTAACAAAATCCACTAGACAATATAAATTCTGGTGATAGAAATGAACTCGCAAAATTGATTGCACTGAATGCCAGCCACTTTCACCAAAGTCTAATGCCCCAGGTGTGATATTCCAAACCTAAAACAGGTGTGTTGTATTTGGTGACCACATATGGGTTATGTCTAGTGATTACGGTCAGGAGGTTGGGGGTATATTTATAGTAAATCAATAGCAATCAAAGCGAATCCAAAGAAAGACCTAGAAAACCTGCAGGCTTTTCTCATGACTGAAGGCAATTCAATTTTGGGTTTGATAGAATTAATCTGAAGTACTTTAATCCTTTTAAAAAAGGAATCGCTACATTTTACTCTTGGATTAAATTAAGTTTATTATTGCAATATTTTAATTGTATTTTCATTATAAAAAAACAACCCCCATAAAAAAAAAAAACTTTTTGATGCAAAATTGACCAAAGTGTCATTAATAATTTTATGTTATATGTATCACCTTGGTGGCAATGCATTTGCATTACATAATGCACAGGTGTTTAATGTTTAAATTTAATATAGCTATATATTGCTGTTTAGTTGGCATTATTAACATCTTATATGAATGTCACATTTTTTATTTTTAAACACTTCAGTTGTATTCACTGTCTTCTTAAAGAAGCCTTTTAATTGTCAACTACAAAATCTATGTTACAATTAGCTATAAATTTGATTATCACCCTGCCCCTCCCCTAAGCCTCTTATATAAAAAAATTGAACGAGTTATATTTGTTCATAATGATGATACAAGATTGCCACTTGCTTATAGTCTGCATCTATTTTGTGTCTGTCACTTATGACCTTGTCTATGATTTTATTTCACACCACATTTTACGATGATCGAAATTCCCCCTTTTTCTAGATTAATTTTGAATTTAACATAGGCCTGACACCTAATTGGTTAATCAGGGTAAACTCACAAGCCTCTTTTTAATTCTGATTTGTTGTTGTCTTCTCTTCTCTTTTGAAAAAAGAGGGGGGGTATTCTGCTTTTGAAATTAAAAATAATCATTTACTCATCGATTTTTTCAGCTCTGCTACCGGTAACATGTAACCCAGTACAACCTGCCAGCATATTGTGGCCGTGTGCGGACCACGTTTAGAAAAAAAAGAACACATTCCTATGACTGTAGATACACAAATATAAAAATCTACATCTTCAGATAAAATTTAAAAAAATCCTTGATAATGGATAATACAATAGAATAGCTGAATGTGCCCATATATATATATATATATATATATATATATAAAATATCTGGATAAAATAAATGAAACAAAATTGGGTGTTTTTTTTATGAAAGTATTTATTTCTGTGTTTTTGTATATATTTATTTATTTAATATTTCAGACCACCTAGGTCTTTCCTCAGAAATCAAATGAGATACTGTGTTTGTGTGTTTGTTTACAGCGTTTGTCGTGAAGCGTGCAT
>OZ038516.1:68578284-68750784 GCA_964036315.1 Acanthosepion esculentum
TTTTTTAATCCTATGACTGGGTTATAGGGGCACCATGTGTACTGCAGCCACAATAGAAGTGATGTTTCTTGGGCAAGGTAGCCTGACAGAGCCCAACCCTCTTCAGGCCGGTTTTGAATTCAGAGTTTTTCCTTCTCCTAGACTGGTTGCCACCCAAGGTCTTGCTATTTATCCTGTAGGGTCGTAGGGGGCACCATGTATACTGCAGCCACAGTAGAAATGGTGTTCCTAGGGCAAGATAGCCTGACAGAGCCCAAACCTCTCCAGGCCGGTTTTGAACTCAAAGTTTTTCTTTCTCTTAGGCCGGTTGCCATCCAAGGCTATAGAACCCAGTCTTTCCTGCTATTTACCCATAGCTGGCGGGGTTAAAGAAGAGGATTCATACCTTTTCCAAGGGTATTAGCACATGAGTGAATATAATGGATTCGAATGGAATTCGAACTCGGCTCTTTGATTCCTCAATCCAAGCCGCTATCCATTACTCCGACATGCCTCCCATGTTGGTTGTAAAAGCCAGGAAATATAATAAACGGGAAGGGGTCAATAAATGAGGGGGTTGGGAAATTATTAACCTTTAGCATACTGCATTATTATTATTACTTCCCTTTCCACTGCCTCTTAATTGCAGTATCCTTATTGTTAATTTCACTTAAAGTTGTTTTTTGTTGCCATAGAAGGATATGACAACACAACTATAGAATTCAAACACACTATTGTTCAGAGATCAGAGTTACCTTCAGTGGCAAGATAAACTTTTTGTACAGCAAATGAAGTCACATACAGAGAGAGAAAAGTTAAAAACTGCCTAACCAAAAAGTGATTTAAAAAAAAATAAAATAAAATAAAAGTGAAAATTTAAAAAAAAGAAAATAAAAGTAAAAATTTAAAAAAAAAGAAAAGAATAAAAGTAAAAATTTAAAAAAAAAGAAAAGAATAAAAGTAAAAATTTAAAAAAAGAAAAGAATAAAAGTAGGTTGTGCTGACAAGTTTTTAGCACCACCTAAAAAAGAAGGATGGAAGAAATATTAGGAAGGAGATGCAAAAAAGAATAAATGATATGACTGCAAATAATGGAGAATCTACAATCAAACAAAATGTACTTTATGTTTTCAAGAATTAAATTAATAAATTATTTATTACTCAGCCTAATATTTATTCTGGTCGAGTTATTTACTTTTTCTTTAATTTTCTAGTTGCAAAAATATTCAAGGCTGGCAGTGGGCAGACATTACGGATTAAAAATAATGAAGACACTTGCTATAATTTTCACACTTCAAGTCGTAGGCATCTGTTTATTTGGCAGGATAATGGTTTGGTCAAAATTCAGTCCTTTAGTGGTAAAATTGGTGTGGCTTCTCCAGGATGCAGACCTGAGTGAAAGTATATGGAGGTAGTACACTGCCCAGACTACAGCCCCCAATCTCAGCCGTAACAGCAAGATAAAAAAAGAATACAGGTCATTATATTTGGGGATGGCTTGACTGCAGGAGTTGCTGGAAAGTTGTCATTGTTGACAGCCAGCCATCTCCAGGGCTCCACTTTGGATTTCCTGTCTGGATTTACTTCTATAGCCTTTCTCAAATTATTTGATACTCAATATCCCTTTGTTTCTTAGTGACTTTATTGCCTTGCTTTTTTATGTTTTAACTTTATTGTTTTTCTTAATTCAATAAAAGGTCTTTAACAAAAGCAAATTAAATATGTATAATTCCTCAGAGAAATTTATGAATCTTTATTTTTTGTTTATGGTTTTAATTTCTTTCAATCTGATTTATAATTCTTTGGGGATAGTAGGTAGCATAAAACACTAAAAAAAAAATCTTTACTTTGTTTGATAAATGAAAGAAAGAAAAAAATAGAAAAAAATCCATTTAAAGCGTTTCATACTTTATAAGGACTTCATCAGACTAAAATAATAAACAGAAACTGTGGAGTAATTAGCCATGGTTAAGTGCACTTAGCAAAAGTGCTCAAGAAATGAAATCAATTAAGTTTTCAATAACAGACAAATTAATATTAAGCAAACAGACCGGGGGTCAGGCAAAAGTCACACACCATAGAGATAATTTATTAAAAGTATAATTACACATGAAAATTTTATTTACTAGTTATTTAATTGTTATATGTGCTGTTCAAAATGTCCTCCTCCTTTTTTAAAACACATTTCAATTCCGTGCCCGCATGATTTATTAACATGTCGGAGAATTTTCCTCTGTTATTTTACAGCATTCATATTAATCCTTATGGTGAGCAACTTTTGCCGCACCCTGTATATGCAAGTCAAAACTCGGCAAAAATTTCACAAAGTAAGAATGGTGTTCACAGTGATTGTAGTGTTCTGGCTTCAAGACAACAAAGAACAAAAATATGGAGGGTAAACCTGAGAAGTGGTCCATTTTTATTGGTTAGGAAGAAATCCTAGCATGCATCTGTAAGATCTGTCTGTGAATTTGGGGAGGGGATGTTCTTGACAGTCATTCCCAGAGATTGGTGGCACTTTGATGTGGTGTAATGGTTAGCAAGCTTGTCTCGCTAAATCAGTTACAACTCAGTAGTGAGTTCAATCCTCACTGAAGGCTCCTTAAGACTGAGAATTGTCCATTTTTAATGGTTAGGAAGAAATCCCAGCATGCATCTGTAAGAATAGACTGTGAATTTGGAGAAGGGGGGGATGTTTTTAGCAATCACTCCATCGGATTGAAACCAACAGCAACAAAAACAAAAACAGAGAAGTTGTGAAACTGAATGGAATGGGCTGAACTGTTGTATGTAGACATGTCAGAAATTTTAGAATTTACCGTTTCCTCATGGTTCTAACTGATGGTTTTATTTATATCCCACCCTACATTTAATTCCATCAATAAAAGACCATTATTTTAGCCAGAATCCCCTTTAAAGGATGAAATACATAGAATTTTTGATTTTGACATTCAATTATCCAACATTGTTCTGATAAATTTATATAACATACTTAAAAGAAGGAAAAAAAGAGAAGAAGGAAAAAAAAGAGAAGAAGGAAAAAAAAGAGAAGAAGGAAAAAAAAGAGAAGAAGGAAAAAAAGAGAAGGAAAAAAAGAGAAGAAGGAAAAAAAGAAAAAAGAGAAGAAAAAAAAAGAAAAAAAAAGAAAAAAAAAGAAAAAAAGGAAAAAAAAGAAAAAAAAGAGAAAAAAGAAGAAAAAAGAGAAGAAAAAAAGAGAAAAAAAGAGAAGAAAAAAGAGAAGAAAAAAAGAGAAAAAAAGAGAAGAAAAAAAGAGAAGAAAAAAAGAGAAGAAAAAAAGAGAAGAAAAAAAGAGAAGAAAAAAGAGAAGAAAAAAAGAGAAGAAAAAAAGAGAAGAAAAAAAGAGAAGAAAAAAAGAGAAGAAAAAAAGAGAAGAAAAAAAGAGAAGAAAAAAAGAGAAGAAAAAAAGAGAAGAAAAAAAGAGAAGAAAAAAGAGAAGAAAAAAAGAGAAGAAAAAAAGAGAAGAAAAAAAGAGAAGAAAAAAAGAGAAGAAAAAAAAGAAAAAAAGAGAAAAAAAGAGAAGAAAAAAAGAGAAGAAAAAAAGAGAAGAGAAAAGAGAAGAGAAAAAAGAGAAGAAAAAAGAGAAGAAAAAAGAGAAGAGAAAAGAAGAGAAAAAGGAAAGAAGAGAAAAAAGAAAAAAGAGAAAAAAAAGAAAAAAGAGAAAAAAAAAGAGAAGAAAAAAGAGGAAAAAAAGAAAAAAGAAGAAAGAAGAAAAAAAGAGAAGAAGAAAGAGAAGAAGAAAGAAGAAAAAAAGAAGAAAGAGAAGAAGAAAAAAAAGAAAAAAAGAAAAAAAAGATGAAAAAAAGAAAAAAAAAGATGAAAAAAAGAAAAAAAAGAGAGTAAGTTAATTGCACTTTCCAGTCGACTACTCTAGCAGTTAACAAAATCTACAAATGTATTTAGTTTTCACTTGCGCAGAATCTTGGCATGGGGGCGTTTGTGTTGTAAAAGGTTTGTTGTATTTCACATGACATTCCTTTGTAATTGCATTATGGGTAAAACGTTTTTTACTTTACTCATTGCCTGGGTGAGAAAGACTATTTAAATTTTTTTCTCTCTTCTCCCCCCACTCCACTTATGGTTGACCTTTCGCAAAATAGTTACCATGGACAGTTATTTAGTAATGAGTAGTTGACTTTATATTTACAGTAAATGCATTTTCATCATGAATGATTTTGGGGTGTATTTTTACACTGTACTAAATGACCAGAAAGAGTCCCTGTCCCAGTCAGTCACAGAATGTTAAGAGTCTCTGCCCTTATGTCTGATAGTCAAAGTATTTTCCTCACACACAGATACACTAAAAAACAAAAATATAGCTAGAATGTCTCAAAAAAAAAAAAAAAAAAAAAAAAAAAAATTATCCTTCAGAAATCCTACATCTCTTTTCATAAGCTTGATTTCCCATTTTCCAATATTATAAATTTGGTTAATATTGTTCTTTTTAAACAAATATATCATTAATTTATTGGGCACTATTAGTTCCACAACTTTATCCAATTAACTATTTTCCTAGACAAACTAATTGCCAAATATCCAAGACGCCCTTCCAGAATAATTTGATATTAAGTCAGGGTGTGACTCAGACTGAGAACTTTTTAGCATTCCGCCTTGTGTGTGATATTATATATATATATATATATATATATATATATATATATATATATATATAGATAGATAGATAGATATCTCTATCTATATGTATGTATGTATCTCCACAGATTCACTAAAGAATGAGCATAAAGGACAAGAAAATTCCTCAACCCAAACTTTATAGAAACAAAGTTTTATCATCAAAATCTTTGTATTATTAAGAGGAAAAAAAACAAAGGATTTTTTTTTAATTATTATGTTACATTTTTTTATCCTTTTTAGAAAGTTTGGAATTTTGATTAAAAATTTTGTTTTTCTTCAGCCAGTGGTGTGTGTCTGTGTGTGCGTATGTATGGCAAAGATTAGTATAAGAAATTTTAGCATTTTTTTTTTTACAGTAAAAAAAAAAAAAAAAAAAAAAAAAGACACCGATTTGGAAATTTTTACAAAAATCAAATTATTGTCAGATCTATAATGAAATTCTCAAGACTTATTCACAAATTAATTAAATTATTTGTGAAGTTTTTCTTTTCTAGAAAATATTGGTAATTTTTTTTTTTTTTTTTTTAAATCTGTTATCCCCATTAATTTTATGAAATTTAATGAAATTCATTTTTTGTTCTGCTAAATGTTTATATTAGTTATAATGACAAATCCTGGGAGAATTTAAATCAATTTTTTTTGTCAAACAGGACCTTAACTTACAGAAAATTTGTTCTGAACTGTAAAACAAAAAAAAAATCCAATACAACTAAGGCAATTATTTGATTATAAAAAAATTTAATTGCATTTCTGAATGAGGTATATTATGGACACTAGTGTCTTAAGAAAAAAAGTTTTTTGATGAATAAGGAATTTTTACGAGAATTGTTTTCATTTTTAATTAGAATAATTTAAGTTTTTAGATCTTTTAAAATTCTGTATTAATTTGTAGTATAAAACTATGAAACCTAGCAGTTGACAATGTGATGATAACATCTGGCCGCAGATAAAATGTGATCATAACATCTGGCCGCAGATAAAATGTGATCATAACATCTGGCCGCAGATAAAATGTGATCATAACATCTGGCCGCAGATAAAATGTGATCATAACATCTGGCCGCAGATACAATAGTTAACAATGTAGACAACTTGTACAGATCCAACTTCAACTAGAGGTGACTAGAAAAATTGCTGACATAAAAACTAATAAGGAAAGATATGGTTCTTGTTTATCGAGATCTTGATTGCTGACATGCTTTTGTGAAGTGTGCAAATGGTTGATCCCATGTTCCACACAGTACAACACTGGGTCTTTTATAAACATACCCAGTGGTGAGAGTGTTGGGAGGGGGGGGGGTTAATTTTTGGTCCAAATGTCTAATTTAACAACGTTAACACTTGTTGGATTATTTAAAACTGAACATAAGCCTTAGTTAAAGACAAAAATTTACAATGAATTAATAGAGTGACACAAGTTTGGTTTACATGCAAGTCAAAAACCGTAAGTATGTGCCCAATTCACATTAAAGTTTTCCCAATCAAAGTGTTTTATAATGATCAAAACTGGGAACAATCAAGGTCAGGTGAAAACGGCAGGTGAAGGTAGAATAAACCAAGCAAGTTCCAAATTTGTCTTGTGTGTTATTCTTGCTGGATGTGACCTTGCATTGTCATGGGGGAAGGTAGAGAACAACATTTTCCCTTTAATTCAATGTGTGTGCTGCCACTACCGTACAAAACTAAGGTACATTAGGGTACTCTAAATTTATTCTTAACTGTTAACTATGTTTATTAAATAGACTATACATTCGCCATTATGATCGGTTCCCTCAAAAATGGAAATTACTTATGATTACCTAATATATTTTCTTTTCATGAGAATAAATTTTTATGAATGATAATTTGTAGAAAAAACCTGATGAGAAGATGTTTTAACAAGTTTTTTTTGCCCTTCCCTCCCAATCTTTCAGTTGGGGAATTATCATTATTATATTCTTTGGTTTCACATTCAGTAGCCATATTGGAAATTCGAACCAAACACTTTATTCAATCCGTGTATTAGTTTGGTCTTGTTTCCACTTTCTGTTCTTGAGGAATAATTCATATCAGTTAATATGTACCAGTTTTAGTCATTTATCGGTTTTGCCTCTGAAGGTGAATAAAACTGATGTGTATTAACTAATATAAAATATTCCCTATGCATAGATAGGGGAATGAGAACAATTCTAAACTGTTGATTGAATAAAGGGTTCATCCTGAAATTCTGAGAAGGTTACAAAATACAAGTACAGACACCTGAAGAAGGAAGTGGGAGACAATGGCTGAAATATTGTAAGCATAACAAGATAAGGATGCTGGTACAAATAGCAATGCATATAATAAGACTGATACCTGAAGAAAATGGGAGGGAGGTGTAGAACAACCAAGATGAGCATGCTGGTCCAAATAGAAAAGCATATTATAAGACAGATACCTGAAGAAGGCGGGGAGGTGGGTAGAACAGCAGAAACATTTGGGAGGATAACGACCAAGATGAGCAAAGTATGTAATAAGATAGATACCATGAAGAAGGCTTTAGAACAGTCGAAATGTTTAATAATGAAAACAAGCTAAAAGAAAATTGTTTTGTATTTATATAGAGATGAAAGAATAGATTTTACTTATTTAATAATGATTAATTACACAAGAAATAATCAAAAGATTAATTATAAGATTAAATTAAATCATTGCAACATGAATAAATTATTTTTTTTATCTACAACAAACATGCAAAAGAGGGAGGTTGTCTGAAGAATGTAAAACAGTGCTTTGGAGAGTAAGAGTCATTTATTCACAGATGGATACTTTTTTATATTTCTTTAAAATTGATTTATCTAATCAGCAATGTGACATTTTTTTCTATTTGTTTATCATTCTTAACAGAAGAATCATCTGTCAGGTAATCTGTAACAACCAGGTGTTACTCCTACTACTTATTAAGACAAGCTATTGTTAAGGTGACTTGAAGGAGCCATTGTATTACCACAATAATTTTAAAATTAAAAATGTAAAAATATAAAAATTCATTTTAATGGCAATGCTTAGCTCATTACTACTCAAACAAGTGCAGTGCTACCATAATAATAGTATGCTGTACATAGTAAGTTGAAAGATGAAATTTGGTACTGAAAATTTAAAAAAAAGAAAAAGAAAAGGAGAAAAAGAAAAAGAAAAAAAGAAAAAGAAAAAAGAAAAGGAGAAAAAGAAAAGGAGAAAAAGAAAAAGAAAAAAGAAAAGGAGAAAAAGAAAAAGAAAAAAGAAAAAGAAAAAAGAAAAGGAGAAAAAGAAAAAGAAAAAAGAAAAGGAGAAAAAGAAAAAGAAAAAAGAAAAGGAGAAAAAGAAAAAGAAAAAAGAAAAGGAGAAAAAGAAAAAGAAAAAAGAAAAGGAGAAAAAGAAAAAGAAAAAAGAAAAGGAGAAAAAGAAAAAGAAAAAAGAAAAGGAGAAAAAGAAAAGGAGAAAAAGAAAAGGAGAAAAAGAAAAGGAGAAAAAGAAAAGGAGAAAAAGAAAAGGAGAAAAAGAAAAGGAGAAAAAGAAAAGGAGAAAAAGAAAAGGAGAAAAAGAAAAGGAGAAAAAGAAAAGGAGAAAAAGAAAAGGAGAAAAAGAAAAGGAGAAAAAGAAAAGGAGAAAAAGAAAAGGAGAAAAAGAAAAGGAGAAAAAGAAAAGGAGAAAAAGAAAAGGAGAAAAAGAAAAGGAGAAAAAGAAAAGGAGAAAAAAGAAAAGGAGAAAAAAGAAAAGGAAAAAAGAAAAGGAAAAAAGAAAAGGAAAAAAAAAAAGGAGAAAAAGAAAAAGAAAAAAGAAAAGGAGAAAAAGAAAAAGAAAAAAGAAAAGGAGAAAAAGAAAAAGAAAAAAGAAAAGGAGAAAAAGAAAAAGAAAAAAGAAAAGGAGAAAAAGAAAAAGAAAAAAGAAAAGGAGAAAAAGAAAAAGAAAAAAGAAAAGGAGAAAAAGAAAAAGAAAAAAGAAAAGAAGAAAAAAGAAAAGGAGAAAAGGAAAAAGAAAAGGAGAAAAAGAAAAAGAAAAAAGAAAAGGAGAAAAAGAAAAAGAAAAAAGAAAAGGAGAAAAAGAAAAAGAAAAAAGAAAAGGAGAAAAGGAGAAAAAGAAAAGGAGAAAAAGAAAAAAGAAAAAAGAAAAGGAGAAAAGGAGAAAAAGAAAAGGAGAAAAGGAGAAAAAGAAAAAAGAAAAGGAGAAAAGGAGAAAAAGAAAAAAGAAAAGGAGAAAAGGAGAAAAAGAAAAAAGAAAAGGAGAAAAGGAGAAAAGAAAAAAGAAAAGGAGAAAAAGAAAAAAGAAAAGGAGAAAAGGAGAAAAAGAAAAAAGAAAAGGAGAAAAAGAAAAAAGAAAAGGAGAAAAAGAAAAAAGAAAAGGGGAAAAAGAAAAAAGAAAAGGAGAAAAGGAGAAAAAGAAAAAAGAAAAGGAGAAAAAAGAAAAAGAAAAAAGAACAGGAGAAAAAGAAAAAGAAAAAAGAACAGGAGAAAAAGAAAAAAGAACAGGAGAAAAAGAAAAAAGAACAGGAGAAAAAGAAAAAGAAAAAGGAGAAAAAGAAAAAGAAAAAGGAGAAAAAGAAAAGGAGAAAAAGAAAAAAGAAAAGGAGAAAAAGAAAAAAGAAAAGGAGAAAAAGAAAAAAGAAAAGGAGAAAAAGAAAAAAGAAAAGGAGAAAAAGAAAAGGAGAAAAGGAGAAAAAGAAAAAAGAAAAGGAGAAAAAGAAAACAGAAAAGGAGAAAAGGAAAAAGAAAAAAGAAAAGGAGAAAAGAAAAAAGAAAAGGAGAAAAGAAAAAAGAAAAAAGAAAAAAGAAAAAAGAAAAGGAGAAAAGAAAAGGAGAAAAGAAAAGGAGAAAAAGAAAAGGAGAAAAAGAAAAGGAAAAAAGAAAAAAGAAAAAAGAAAAAAGAAAAAAGAAAAGGAGAAAAGAAAAGGAGAAAAGAAAAGGAGAAAAAGAAAAGGAGAAAAAGAAAAAGAAAAAAGAAAAGGAGAAAAAGAAAAAGAAAAAAGAAAAGGAGAAAAGGAGAAAAAGAAAAGGAGAAAAAGAAAAAAGAAAAAAGAAAAGGAGAAAAGGAGAAAAAGAAAAGGAGAAAAAGAAAAAAGAAAAGGAGAAAAGGAGAAAAAGAAAAAAGAAAAGGAGAAAAGGAGAAAAGAAAAAAGAAAAGGAGAAAAGGAGAAAAAGAAAAAAGAAAAGGAGAAAAAGAAAAGGAGAAAAAGAAAAGGAGAAAAAGAAAAGGAGAAAAAGAAAAAGAAAAAAGAAAAGGAGAAAAAGAAAAAAGAAAAGGAGAAAAGGAGAAAAAGAAAAGGAGAAAAAGAAAAAAGAAAAAAGAAAAGGAGAAAAGGAGAAAAAGAAAAGGAGAAAAAGAAAAAAGAAAAGGAGAAAAGGAGAAAAAGAAAAAAGAAAAGGAGAAAAGGAGAAAAGAAAAAAGAAAAGGAGAAAAAGAAAAAAGAAAAGGGGAAAAAGAAAAAAGAAAAGGAGAAAAGGAGAAAAAGAAAAAAGAAAAGGAGAAAAAAGAAAAAGAAAAAAGAACAGGAGAAAAAGAAAAAGAAAAAAGAACAGGAGAAAAAGAAAAAGAAAAAAGAACAGGAGAAAAAGAAAAAAGAACAGGAGAAAAAGAAAAAGAAAAAGGAGAAAAAGAAAAAGAAAAAGGAGAAAAAGAAAAGGAGAAAAAGAAAAAAGAAAAGGAGAAAAAGAAAAAAGAAAAGGAGAAAAAGAAAAAGAGAAAAAGAAAAAGAGAAAAAGAAAAGGAGAAAAAGAAAAAAGAAAAGGAGAAAAAGAAAAGGAGAAAAAGAAAAGGAGAAAAAGAAAAGGAGAAAAAGAAAAGGAGAAAAGGAGAAAAAGAAAAAAGAAAAGGAGAAAAAGAAAAAAGAAAAGGAGAAAAGGAGAAAAAGAAAAGGAGAAAAAGAAAAAGAAAAAAGAAAAGGAGAAAAAAGAAAAAGAAAAAAGAACAGGAGAAAAAGAAAAAGAAAAAAGAACAGGAGAAAAAGAAAAAGAAAAAAGAACAGGAGAAAAAGAAAAAGAAAAAAGAACAGGAGAAAAAGAAAAAGAAAAAAGAACAGGAGAAAAAGAAAAAAGAACAGGAGAAAAAGAAAAAGAAAAAGGAGAAAAAGAAAAAGAAAAAGGAGAAAAAGAAAAGGAGAAAAAGAAAAAAGAAAAGGAGAAAAAGAAAAAAGAAAAGGAGAAAAAGAAAAAAGAGAAAAAGAAAAGGAGAAAAAGAAAAAAGAAAAGGAGAAAAAGAAAAGGAGAAAAAGAAAAGGAGAAAAAGAAAAGGAGAAAAAGAAAAGGAGAAAAGGAGAAAAAGAAAAAAGAAAAGGAGAAAAAGAAAACAGAAAAGGAGAAAAGGAAAAAAGAAAAGGAGAAAAGGAAAAAGAAAAAAGAAAAGGAGAAAAAGAAAAGGAGAAAAGGAAAAAGAAAAAAGAAAAAAGAAAAGGAGAAAAAAGAAAAGGAGAAAAAGAAAAGGAGAAAAAGAAAAGGAGAAAAAGAAAAGGAGAAAAAGAAAAGGAGAAAAAGAAAAGGAGAAAAAGAAAAGGAGAAAAAGAAAAGGAGAAAAAGAAAAGGAGAAAAAGAAAAGGAGAAAAAGAAAAGGAGAAAAAGAAAAGGAGAAAAAGAAAAGGAGAAAAAGAAAAGGAGAAAAAGAAAAGGAGAAAAAGAAAAGGAGAAAAAGAAAAGGAGAAAAAGAAAAGGAGAAAAAGAAAGAGAAAAAGAAAAGAAGAAAAAGAAAAGGAGAAAAAGAAAGAGAAAAAGAAAAGGAGAAAAAGAAAGAGAAAAAGAAAAGGAGAAAAAGAAAGAGAAAAAGAAAAGGAGAAAAAGAAAGAGAAAAAGAAATTTGGTACTGGAAATTTAAAAAAAAGAAATTTGGTACTGGAAATTTAAAAAAAAGGAAAAAGAGAAAGAGAAAAAGAAAAAAGAAAAGGAGAAAAAGAAAAAAGAAAAGGAGAAAAAGAAAAAAGAAAAAAGAAAAGGAGAAAAAGAAATTTGGTACTGGAAATTTAAAAAAAGAAAAAAGAAAAAAAGAAATTTGGTACTGGAAATTTAAAAAAAAGAAAAAAGGAAAGAGAGAGAAAGAGAGAGAAAGAGAAAGAAAAAGAGAGAAAAAGAGAGAAAGAGAGAGAAAAAGAGAAAAAGAGAGAAAAAGAGAAAAAGAGAGAAAGAGAAAAAGAGAAAAAGAGAAAAAGAGAAAGAGAGAAAGAAAGAAAAAGAGAAAGAAAGAAAAAGAGAAAGAAAAAGAGAAAGAAAGAAAAAGAGAAAGAAAGAAAAAGAGAAAGAAAGAAAAAGAGAAAGAAAGAAAAAGAGAAAGAAAGAAAAAGAGAAAGAAAGAAAAAGAGAAAGAAAGAAAAAGAGAAAGAAAGAAAAAGAGAAAGAAAGAAAAAGAGAAAGAAAGAAAAAGAGAAAGAAAGAAAAAGAGAAAGAAAGAAAAAGAGAAAGAAAGAAAAAGAGAAAGAAAGAAAAAGAGAAAGAAAGAAAAAGAGAAAGAAAGAAAAAGAGAAAGAAAGAAAAAGAGAAAGAAAGAAAAAGAGAAAGAAAGAAAAAGAGAAAGAAAGAAAAAGAGAAAGAAAGAAAAAGAGAAAGAAAGAAAAAGAGAAAGAAAGAAAAAGAGAAAGAAAGAAAAAGAGAAAGAAAGAAAAAGAGAAAGAAAGAAAAAGAGAAAGAAAGAAAAAGAGAAAGAAAGAAAAAGAGAAAGAAAGAAAAAGAGAAAGAAAGAAAAAGAGAAAGAAAGAAAAAGAGAAAGAAAGAAAAAGAGAAAGAAAGAAAAAGAGAAAGAAAGAAAAAGAGAAAGAAAGAAAAAGAGAAAGAAAGAAAAAGAGAAAGAAAGAAAAAGAGAAAGAAAGAAAAAGAGAAAGAAAGAAAAAGAGAAAGAAAGAAAAAGAGAAAGAAAGAAAAAGAGAAAGAAAGAAAAAGAGAAAGAAAGAAAAAGAGAAAGAAAGAAAAAGAGAAAGAAAGAAAAAGAGAAAGAAAGAAAAAGAGAAAGAAAGAAAAAGAGAAAGAAAGAAAAAGAGAAAGAAAGAAAAAGAGAAAGAAAGAAAAAGAGAAAGAAAGAAAAAGAGAAAGAAAGAAAAAGAGAAAGAAAGAAAAAGAGAAAGAAAGAAAAAGAGAAAGAAAGAAAAAGAGAAAGAAAGAAAAAGAGAAAGAAAGAAAAAGAGAAAGAAAGAAAAAGAAAGAAAAAGAGAAAGAAAGAAAAAGAGAAAGAAAGAAAAAGAGAAAGAAAGAAAAAGAGAAAGAAAGAAAAAGAGAAAGAAAGAAAAAGAGAAAGAAAGAAAAAGAGAAAGAAAGAAAAAGAGAAAGAAAGAAAAAGAGAAAGAAAGAAAAAGAGAAAGAAAGAAAAAGAGAAAGAAAGAAAAAGAGAAAGAAAGAAAAAGAGAAAGAAAGAAAAAGAGAAAGAAAGAAAAAGAGAAAGAAAGAAAAAGAGAAAGAAAGAAAAAGAGAAAGAAAGAAAAAGAGAAAGAAAGAAAAAGAGAAAGAAAGAAAAAGAGAAAGAAAGAAAAAGAGAAAGAAAGAAAAAGAGAAAGAAAGAAAAAGAGAAAGAAAGAAAAAGAGAAAGAAAGAAAAAGAGAAAGAAAGAAAAAGAGAAAGAAAGAAAAAGAAAAAAAGAAAGAAAAAGAAAAAGGAAAAAAAAAAAAAAAGAAAAAGAAAAAAAGGAAAAAAAAAAGAAAAAAAAAAAAAAGCAACAACTGCTGCTAGGTAAGTTGGTTCCTGGTTTTGTGCCAGACAAATTTTCTCACCAGAATCTATTTGGTCTGGTACTCCTGTCTTATATTTAGAGATTCTTGATAAGATCTAAAGATGAATCTGCAATGTTATTGGTCCTGACCTGGCATCTCAGCTTCGGCCATTCTTCCACCATTGTAACATAGCTTCCCTGTGTCTTTTCTACAAATACTTTCATGGTAATTCTTCTGATGAACTTTCCTCTATGTTGTCTAGACTTTACAAATATAAGCGCAGTACTAGATTGGTGGCAAGTTCTCATCATTTTACACTTGAAATGGAACCATAAGTTCTATGCTAAGAGTTTCTTCTATCACACTTTTCGCTTGTGGAACTCTTCCTTTAACTTTGATCTACAAAAATGCAATGTCAAAATTGTTATCTACTGTCTCTTTAATTCTTGTTCTTTTAATTGTTCTCTCTCCTTAATAGTGTCTTTTTTCCTCATATTCTCTAATATTCAGTTAACCCTTGCATCATAGTGGCTTTATTGCCTTGCTTGGGGGTGAAATGATTAAAACAAAACAAAAAAAAAGTTTTTATTGTTGGTTTCAATCTTAATGAGAATGACGGCAAAATACTTTTCCCTCCCCAATTTATAGGCAGAAGCACACAAATGCATGTTGGGATTTCTTCTTTGCCAATAAAACAGGCTGCTTCTCGGTTTCATATGACTCAATCCTGATCTGTCTTACCTTGAAGTCAGAATCCGACATTCGTTTATCTGAATTTGCTCCTGTGTGCCAACCCCAATTCTTAGTTTGCAAACTTTTTGCCGTATTACTGTTAATTTACCTTGCATATATTGTTTGCTTGCAGTATATTATTCTTTTGCCCTGTTCTTTTCCTTGTTGTTTATTGACAGTTGGGCACTTCTGCCATTTATTTACATTTAACGGTGGACACTCACCTTACACTTATATTAAATATGTATATACAAAAAATGTTGCAATTGAAGAACTCTTACAGCAAATATATTTAGTTTCTTTTCAAATAAAAAATCTCAGATTTAAGTCATTTAATATTACTTGTCCCTCCATTAGTTAAATTGCCAGTCCCCTGCCCACAAATTCTTAGGGGAGCAGCAGTGGGCAGATTAAATCCATAACCCATTTGTTTACTTCCAGCTAGCCTCACTCTGACACATGCTGAAGCTATATATATATATATATATATATATATATATATATATATATATATATATATATATATATATATATATATATAAAAAAAAAAGTGAACATAGAAGTCAACACTTGGAGGCGACAGTCTGTTTCATGCTAACATGAAACAGACTGTCGGGCCCGACAATTGCATCTAGCATGAAACAGACTGTTGACTTCTATGTTCACTTTTATATTTACACACGCTCTATCTCTGATATTGACCACTTTATCCCATAAATATAGCACACTTTAAAACTATATATATATATATATTGCCAGAAATAAAAGGTATCCAAATCATGTCATGAGCACCTACTTATTCCATGCTTTCCAGTTATCTCAGATAAATAATGAACCATTACATTTTGATTGTGAGGAAAGATGGAAGAAATAAAGATATATCAGAAATGCTGTTTGGTTTTAGTGAAAGAAAGGGAAAAATGGAGGAGACGATAACACATATGCATTTAACATCTGCTTCAGTAAAAATGAAATGGTGAACCTTGCCAATTTTTAATCTTTTCATTTGTACCCTCTCACTGTAAATAATGACCAGTGGGATAAATCAACATGAAAAAATAAAAAATTATTGCAGAATTCTTGCAGGTTCACTGCTAGTATATCTAAATTTTTTTCATAAGTAATAGTGTTTTTTAATTATTTATAAAAACTATTACTTACACAAATAAAGTCAGAATATTTTATATTTGGACAATCTGAGGGAATTTATATCAAAATCAAAAGTTGAAATGAAGAATGTGAATTATACGCAAGCATGGCACTAATTATACTAATGAAAAGACAATTACCAATGAAGTAACTGCTTTGTACAGTGGTCCCACTCTAAAAATAGCTCCCCTCATCAATGGCCAGCCTGTGTGTACAACTGCTTTTTGCTTAGCTCAAATGACTTTCAAAGTTAATTTATTTCTCATGACTAGTTACCAAATGCAGACAACTTTAGTAAGTCTCATGTGTACCTCTTAATTGGTCAAAGATCTCCAAATGTGGTACTGAGAATAGCTTTTAAAATTGCCTTCACGAGAAGACAATATGTTGTGTAAACTGAAGACTAATTGACTAAGGAAAAATGAATAAAACCTATTCAACAAAAATTGGGACCACATTAATTCTTCTTTTATGTGCTGTGTCCCTTCAGAATGTTAACAATCATGGTTCTCCACAATTTCCTCTTCTTTTGTAACTCTTAGCAAATTTTGTCTCGTTATCTCTCCTAAACCTGTTTTTCCATTCATTTACTCAAGTTTGTTATTATTATTATTCTTTATGTGCTGTATCCCTTCAAGACGTTGGTGATGATGGTTCTCCACAATTTCCTGTCATTTGTAGCTCTTAATAAATTTTGTGTTTTTGTTATTGCTCCTAAACCTTGCTCTGCCATCCATTTACCCAAGCTCACTATGTTATGCATTGTTTTCTTCTGTCCCTCTTGCCTTCAATCTGTCCTATGAGTATCAAATTTTCCAAACCTTCATTTCTCATTAAGTAACCTAGAAATTTCATCTCTTTCTTCCTAATTCTATATGAATAAATATGGAAGAATACAATATATAAACTCTGTACATCGGACAAATGACAGGTGATTAAATGACAAAATAGAAAAATCCTATGTAACATGTTTCAGCTTTTAAAAGGACTTCTTCAGACAATGTTTTTATCGATGGGAATATATATGTGTGCAAAGGAGTGGAATGAAATACAAACGCCGGTTATAATCTATACATTGAGAGACACCGAAAATGTAGAGATGCTTAACTATAGATATATATTTTAAATTTCTATTACAATGTGGGATATTTAAAAACAACATTGAGAAAAACAAAAAAAGTGACAATAGGAAGCCTTAACAAGATTAGCAAAGTTGTGCATCGAGACATACTGGATGCCAGAAATTTAAAATTTATAGTTCAGTGTCCCTCTACATGTACATTGCCAAATAGCATGTTTAAATTTCATAGTTGTGTTGTCATATCCTGCTATGGCAGCTTAAAACAATTGAGTGAAATAAAGAATGAGGCGATTGTGTTTCTGGATTGAGGAGTTATCATTTACAGTCGAACTGATGGTCTCATTTGCAGTTACTACCATAATGTTTCGATTGTCGTGCGTCTAGCCTACTTAGTATGTTTGTTGATCCAGGTAACCTTCAAGGAATTGTAAACAGAGCCCTTTATTTGATCTATAATGAGGAAAATTGTCCTCATTTCACTGTCCATGTCTAGCAATACCTTGGTTGTATTTCTTTTTTAAGCACTACTCTGCTATTGATAGTCCATCAAGTGAGTTTATCTGTACTGTCCAGCTGAGGGATTGAACCCACCAAATTTACTTAATGAATACTTTAATCCTGAAGGTTATTGCTCTGTATATTGAATAAAGGGTTCAGTTTGAAATACCTTGTAGATTACACTGACTGAGGATGCAACAGCTGATATATTGCAATAGCAAAAAAGATGAAGATATTATTCTAACTGTAAATAATATAAATAAAGCTTGAAGTATTATTAGCCACCATCTTTATCTTGGTCATTATAGGCAATATTTCAATCACACTTCAAAGCTTTCTTCAGGAAAGAACAGATAATATTTAGTTTTAAAATCTTGTTTCTCTGGTGTCAAATTAGTATGTGAAAGTGTCTTTTTGCAGTGAAAAATGCATGGATTTAGAAATTCTTGCAAAAATCAGATAATTGTTGGTTATCGATAAAGGTGTTAATATCTCAGAAAACCCACCTGTATTAAAAAAATGCTTTAATGCAATATTTTAAACTAAATGTAATAATATTTATTTTATTTCAGATTAATTAAACTTTAAATCAGTTAATCTTCCTTAAGTTTCAGTAAAGTATATTTTACTTTTGAAAGAATTTTTAATAAAGAGAATTATGTTGTGTCACTGCCCCTGTGGGATGAGGTTGAAATAATAGATAGAGGGTATCACTGGAAAATATGAAAACTTAAGGAATCAGCACATATGCTAGGCCACAGAAGTCTCCTGAGCCAAACAAGCATAGATATGAATACAGCATGAGAACCAGTAATAAAGAGTGCTTGACAAAAGCAATGAATAACAATAAAAATTGCAATATAAGCTCTGGTAAAAAAAATAAAATAATAATAACAGAAAAATTACAATATGAGCACTGGTAAAAAAATGTTTCTGAGAGATTAGGTTTATAAATCCCAAAAATTCATACACAGATGTTCTCAAGGACACATGGCCCTATGGATAAAAGATGTTGGTTAAATCCAGTGACTGGACCCAAACAGTTGTGAGTTCAATACCAGGCCACAGTGGTGAACCAAAAACGTGGAGTGTTGAGTTAAAGGGAAATAACTGAGATATTCAGAAGAGGCATAGCATGTGGAACTAGAAAATTTGCACTATGAGCACTGGTAAAAAAATGTGAACCAAAAACTTAGAGAGTGGATGAATAAGGGCTCAGTTTGAAATTCCAATCACCTGAAGAAGGTCGAAGCGTACAACGGCCAAAACATTGTGAATATGGCAATGAAGATGAGGATAACTTAATAAATAAATGCAAGTAATCATAGACAGAGATTTGGCAATATGGGCAATTTTACTGATAATAAAAAGAAACAAAATAAAAACATTCTAATCAATTTAAATTCGGTTTCAAATACAGCAAAGTATTTTGATTATTGGAAATATTAAATTTAATCTATTAGCTTGAAATTAAAACTAAAATAAAAGTATCAGGAAAGATTTTTTTCATTTTCTAAAATGCATTTTAAACCTAAGGTATCATTTTGTGGAGGGAGGTACCTAGATTTAAAATTTCAAAATTCCAACATGACAATTGCTTAATAATTAAAAGTGTTACTTAAGTGTAAAGTGTAAGTAGAAAACTGTTGGTTGGGAGTTCAATCCCAGAGTGAGCCCCAATGGAAGGTTCATCAGAAAAAAAAACAAAACAAAAAAACAACCTGGTGGTTATCATAAAGACAGATTAGGTAAGAAGAATTAACCAATACAAGATAATCTCTAGATTAAAATTAGAATTTCAGTTCAAAATCCTCAGGTTACCATATACAAGAGGTATCTGAAAAAGGCAGAAGAAATCAACTGAAATGTTATGATTATTGTCCAAATAAATCAGTGTATAAAGAGATTAACTGATTTGTTTGTCTATTTAATGGTATATCAACCCGTTATGGGTCATTTAATGCGGAAATTTAATTTTCTTGGGAGCTTTGAAGTAATAGAAATCTGATATATGTTATTTTACTTTCACAATTGAGTACATGGTAGATGATACTCAACTTTTGTGGATATACATGTTTGTTGGTTGATTTTGTTTAGCGGTACATCAACCTTCATGGCTTATTCAACACCGAAATCTAAACATTTTGTACATAATTTTATATTTCAGAGTAAAAAAAGTGGGTTATTTCGATATGTATAGTATGTACATCATAAAATGCATTGTTGGTCATTTTACTACAAAAATGCATTGTTGGGAATGTTTTTATAAAAAAAAAATGTATTACTTGTATTTTTATACTTTTTTTAGTGTTGTGTTGATTGTCATTTTACTACAAAAATGCATTGTCGGTCATTTTACTACAAAAATGCATTGTCAGTCATTTTACTATAAAAATGTATTGTCGGTCATTTTACTATAAAAATGACCGTTTTTTTTTTTGTTTTTTATTGGCAGAGGTGGGGGGGGGTCACTATTTGCCCATAGCTGGGACACTAACAGGCACTACCACACCAAATAAGGGTGGAACTGAGAACAACAGTAGTTAAGAGGTGGTTCCATGCTCCTAAAAACCTCCCCGATCAGTAGCCTTGGTGCCGGATGTAGTTTATCATCATACCTAGAATAATTCATCACAAAAATGTAAATTATTTTTAAAAATCAAATGGAGACTGTAATTCTTACAATCAATTGTGAAATGAGTAAGGACAATTACATTAGAGAAAAATCAGACAAATTAATAAATTAAAATTTATATGAACTTTTTTTTTTATTATTATTATCCCCCCACCCCCCAAGCAAGGTGGTAATGCCACTAAGATGCAGGGAGTTACATGGGGTGCATAAAAAAACTTTATTGAGAAAAAGGAAAATAAAGGAACAGAATTCAAGAAGACAGAAGATAGTGATTGAGGTTGCAGTTAAATTTGTGAAGATTGTAGTTGGCAGGGAAGCAAGAAATCTGAAGGGAATTCCACAGGCAAAAAGCGTGAGAAAAGAAACTGTGTGTGTATGTGCGTAATTCATTTTTTCCCTGGAGTTGTGAAATTACTGTCTACTGAAGCTGAGATGCCAGGTCAGGATTAATTACATGACAGATCCTTATTCGAATTTTGTCAAGACTCTTGCGATATATAATAGGAGCCCCAGACTAGATATGGCAGAAATATTCAATGCACGAACAAATGGTAGATTTATAAATGTGCAAGATGGATTCTGATGAGAAAAATTTGATTATTATTCTTCTTTGTGCCATGTCCCTTCAGGATGTTGGTGATCATGGCTCTCCACAATTTCTTGCCCTTTGTAACTCTTAATAAATTTTGTCATCTCTATTAAACCTTGTTCCACCATCCATTTACTCAAGCTTGCTATTTGGGTTATGCACTGTTTTTCTCTGTCCCTGTTGCCCTCAATATGTCTTATGAGTATCAAATTTTCCAAGCCCTCTTTCCTCATTATATGCACTAGAAATTTCAACTCTCTTTCTGATATGTGTCCTTTATGTTTCCATTTTCTCTAAAACTTGTCATTGATCGCATGTTCTGTCCATGATATTCTCAGCATCTTTCTCTAGAACCACATTTCTGTTGTTTCAAGTCTCCTCTTCATATTTGAGGAGATTGTCCAGCATCCACTGCCATATATAGCAGGACTGAGATAATGTAACAGTTCAGTACTCTTTTCTTTATTCCTAACAAAATCTTTCTTTTTCTTCATTTTTTGCTTAGCTTTTGGAAGGCATCTTTCGCTATCCCAATGCACCTTTTGATTTCAGTATTGCACTTTCTGTCATCTGTTAAAATACTTCCCAGATATTTAAATTATTTGATTTTGGTATATCCTGTAATGGGGTAACAGCCCTGAAATTTGTTTTATAAGTAGAAATGTAAAAATGACATTTGAGGGTTAAAATTTAAATAAACAGAAAATTAAAACAAGATTTAGTAAATTCAACCGTAGCTTGAAGATGATATGAACCCTGGACCAGATATTGGAAGAAGGAAATGAGAATTTATGTCGATAGCTGATAGATAAAGTAAGATTAATGAATTTTCAAGTACAGTTATCTGTGCAAAGTGCCTTTTCGTCCAGAATAGGATTGGTGTACTGATGGAATTTTTTTTTTTTTTTTAATGAATTCCACCTGGGTGGTCACAGTGTTTGTTTGAAAAGGGTTAATGCAAGGTTTGAAAACTGATATGGGCAAAATTAATTTGAAGCTGAAGACTAGAGAGAAACAAGATGTCCCATTTTTGCTGACAATTAGCTGCCATTTTTATAATTATCATTATTTTGGATTTCTGGTGTGGAATCCTTCACCAGTAAGAAAGCCATTTGTTTAATTTAAGGGAATATGGAGATAATGAAATACGAGCTATGAGCATTGTGAATTGTCATTTTTTGAGGCCTGGATAGGTAAAGTGAAGTCATTAAACATTGTTATTAGAAAAAATGTCTCTATATAAAGCCAGTGCACATTTTGATTGGCAGTCATTTTCCATGAGGAGAAGCAAATGGACCAGTTTCGAACATATCACCAAACACATAAACTCAGTGAATATAGAGAGAATACTCATATGTCATTTCGTAAAAGTGAAAGTCTGTAGATTTATTTTTTCTCTTCACATTAAATTTTGTTAAGTTTATAGAACCCATTTGATTTGTTTACCAAAGAACCTTCTCCCCCTTGAGCCAACCACCAGCACTCAACCGTAAACAGCAACCAGAAGCGAAAGGTTTTACCACACTCAGCAGGAGATCGTTTTTATTGATTCTCTCCAAGGACACAACTACAGAATTTGGCTTCAGCTTCTGACAATCACAGTCAACAGACTGGTAGAACAGGGAAAGGCTTAATCTATGTTTAAGTGAAGCAAGATAAAGAAATCTACTAGCCTTGTTGGCACTTGTACCTAGTTGTAAACGAGTATCATGGCAATGAGTCGACCACACCATATGGTGGCATGTTGCCAGGATTAAGACCCTATCAAGCCAGTCTGGGACGCAATCAAGAACATCAGGAAAAGATCAAAGCTAATCTGTTATATCTCTAATTTGTAATTTGTATGTTCACTTGTCCCTTTTGCTAACATCCATGCATTCTTTCTTCTTGCAATTGATGCTTAGTCCTTTCTTCTTGCTTTCCTTCACCACCTTCTGTAGGAGTTCTTATATTTTCCTTTCTCTGTCTGCTATCAACACTATGTCATCTGCATATCTTATATTGTTAAGATTGTGGCCATCAATAATGAATCCTGGTAGGATTTTCAATTCTCTCAGAATTGCCTTATTGTAAAGGTTGACAAGTCCGGTGAGAAGACACGTCCTTGTCTTACACCCCTTTTCATTTTTCTATATTTACTGAATTCATTTTCAGTCTGTATGCAGGCAGTTTGATAGGAGCTTGCTTACAGTACCTGGTGTTCCTAAGTGGTCACCCATCTAAATACTGACTAGTCTTGACACTGCTTAACTCTGGTGATCAAATGGAAACCATTGTTTTTCAACATGATTTGACCATAATTCCCAAAACAGGTTTTGTAGCTGTACATTGGGAAATTGAACATCTTGCTCAGTTTCAAGTTACCCTTTGCAAAGTCTTAATACACCTGATGCATACCTATTTAAGTTTCAGAGAGATTTTGTAAATATGATTAACCCTTTCATTCCTGCATCATTATAGCATTGTTGCCTGGCTGTGCTGGCCTGTCTTGGGAAAAATACAAAATTGCTATTTGCTGGAAATAAATATGAACATGCCGATGACAATTTTTCATGGGTGCTACCATTTTGGTTTTAGTAGGATACTCCATAGTACATACTAAACTAAATGAAACCACTAACACACAGTGTAATAAAAATATACCATGAAACAAGTTGTATTGTAAGCTATTATATATCTACACTGGTTTGGAAATAGCACTAAATGCTAGGGACCAATATTTCACAGTCTCCTGAAAAATGTATATACATTGACAGTTAGCAATGTAAGTCTTGCATTTAACTGGTTGATTGATATGTTTTTTACAGTTTATCAACCCTTTGAGTGTTATTTAAAGCTGAAACATATTTTGGATTATAAGAATAATTATATTTTTTTGTGAATGAATATTGCATTGGCAAGTTTTTTTTTAAGAATAAGAATGATTTTTCCAGATACAAATCCTACTATTTAACCCATAATCGGGGGGGGATGAATTATGTTGTTTTTTTTTTGGGACATAAATGAATGCAATGAATCTGACTGGAATTTGAACTCTGCTCTCCAATTTCGCATTCCAAGCTACTATCCATTACACCATCCACACATCCACAGATTTTGTAAAGATGGATGTCTACAACAGCAGAAGATTTAAAAACTATAGAAAAAAAAATTCTGTTCAAAATATTTTTTTTTGCTACAACAATCATTGAATTAGAATCATATTCAAAATTTTAGATAAAATTCTTAAAGTTTTTAATCCTTTATCTGAAATTCCAAGGAGCATTGTTGTCATTGTATCAGCTTTGTTGATGGGCAAAAGAAGATAACAACTCTAATGGCAAACTCTATACTGTTCGATCTGTCCAGTTAATCAAATGGTATTACAGAGTTAGCAACATTTGGTACCACTGAATTGAATGTCTTAATGGAACATTTCCATCGAATATGTGAGGACTTTAAGTGGCTTGACCTCAAAGTTACTATTAACTGGTCATTTTTTTTTTTTTTTTTTTTTTTTTAAGCGTTTCACCCCAAGCAAGGCGGGAAGCCACTAGCATGCATGGGGTTAGAGAGTTGGAGCTTGAGCAAATAGGAGTGATAGAGGAAAAGGTGAAGAGAAGGATAGAGGATAGATCAGGGCATCTGGAGACGTCGATTGAGATTACATTTGAATAGTTGAAGATTATAGCTATCAGGAAAACGGGAAGAGGGGAGTTCCACAGGCAAGAGGTGTGAGACATGAAGCTGTTGAAGTAGAAGAGATGGCTACATTTAACAGTTTCGACAGTGAAAAAGTGTGAGCGAGATGCCAGCCTAGAGGAACAGTTAAATTCATGAAGTTTGGGAATAAGCAAAAGCAGCTCCTCGGAGCAGTTACCATGAAAGTATTTGTAAAAAAGACAGAGGGAGGCAACGGCACATCTGTGAGAGAGCAACTGTAGACGAGATGCCAGATCAGGGCAAATTACGTTGCATATCCGTCTCTGGATCTTATCAAGAACCGTGAGACAAACATAAGGGGCACCAGACCATATATGGCAGCAATACTCAATGCAAGGGCGAATGGTTGATTTGTAGATTTGAAGGATCGACTCTTGCAAGAAAAATTTCCTGGCGCAGCACAGGGAGCCAACTTTCCTAAATACAGACACATTGATTCTCAGATGCTGTAATTGGAATGGAAAACCAGTTCCAACACCTGAAAATGATCCCAGAAATTCATCTTTTCTTCCCAATGAGTTCATGTTGTCAGTGTGGTTTCCCTTAACATGAAGAAAATAACGTCAGACTGGAGGTGTTACCTTTCAAATGCAATGCTCAACTGCATCCTACAGATCTCCAATCATGACCTCCCTGCATGGCAATATGGCTCCCAGGGAAAGCAGTGACCCAGTGGCCAAATAATTGCTGCAAGGTACAAAGACCAATGTTTAAAGATTGAATTTGGCCCAATTCAGTAAACCCCTGAAACCCAGGTCACAGTTCCACACAAACCTTTGTACATATCTTACCATAAGGTAGACAAATTTATTGCCAAACTTAATAAAAAAAATAAAAATACACTTTTTGAGAAATTAGAAAGGTCAAATTATTTTATTTGACCTCTACACAAAAAACAAACAAAATAAAAAAAAATAGATCACATTTTAGATCTATCCAAGTAGTTTAAAATGGTATTTAAATGGTAATTTAGTTTTGTAAGTGAAAAAACAACTGAGATATTGAGATTTAAACTTTGTAACTATTTTCCGAAATTCCCATTTTTGGTAAACATCAAAGGGTCATATCTCTAGAAACCTTTGACTTACAGATGTAAAATAGACAACATTCAATTTGTATCATGAAGCTCTATAAGTGCACCAAATTTGAAAAACATCTGTGACGGCAACGGTCAGACCCGGTTTGATTTGACATGGAATGCCTCAAATGCTAATTATCACAAAGCTTAATTATTATTATTAAAGTATAATTACTGATATGCCATGAGAGGAGAGAATGCATACTGGTCAAGATTTTTCCTTATTTATTCCTCTTATTTTCTCATCAAGAAAAATGGGGAATGAAACTGTAATTTGTAGTTAAGACATCTGGAGTTATCTCCCTTGAAATTTTTTAAAAATGTCAAATTATTCTAAATCAAAACTGAAATTTATTAGAAATTGCTTTAGTCCTTTATCCCAAATAAAAGTGCAGTCTGGAATAGTCATACCAGTGGGAATTTCTCTACTTATAAGATAAGAAGTTTGGATCAAATAAACATTCCACTGGGAAATTTTATATAAAGTTTAACAAACATAAGTTTGGATAATAGCGCCAGGAAATGTCTTGAAAAATGATAAGTACGTCATAGCAAATAATTAGCTTGTGGAGGGCAGGGAAAATGAAATTGTATTTGATACAAGCTGGTATTCTTCCAGTTAGTACAATATTGCTCTAACAAAAATTGTGTTATGATGTGAACTGGTTGATTGGTTGTTTTTGTTTAGTGGCATATCAACATCACTATGGGTTATATAATACCAAAATCTAAATATTTAGTAGGCAATTTTATTTTGGAGATAATAGTTTACTGATACAATTAACCCATAGCTGGAGAGAGAATAGGTGGACTCATACCTTTCACAAGTGTATTTGTGTGTAAGTGATTATAACAAACTCAACTGCAATTGGAACTTAGCTCTCTGATTGACAACTCAAAGCCATAAAGCTTGTAACATTTGGTATTCACAAGTGGTTACCCATCTAGAGACTGACCAGGCTCGACATTGCTTAACTTTGGTGATCGTAAAATATGATGTGAAGTAAGTAATCATTCACTTAAATGGTGTAAAATAAACTGTCATTTTATATCCTTAAACGTTTTAATTTAATCAAGAAAATCAACCATGAGATATCCAATGTTGTTATTTGTCAGCAGCATTACATGGGTCCTCATGAAGACGCCATTCATACTTGAAACATGGAAAATCTTTAGATGAATGTCAAGTGTAAACTGCGTCAACAGTTTGGAACTTCTGAGGCATTGTTTGTCACATCTTCACGAATTCATGTGACATCAGTGATACAAAAATAGTCCCATTTTCAGCATTCATTTGCTGCATAGTCCACCATTACCTGTTGGAATAATGTTTAATTGTAATAAAGGTATTTATCTTGACCTTATTAATTTTATGCCAATTAAACGAAGGACGACAGAACTTTTTACTGTTTTACAGTTACAAACCAACAGAAATCAGATTATCATATAATATTTGTAATTGTTCCTCTCTTCATTAGTTTGCACGACCATTACGCCCTGCCAGTACCTCACAAATAATGGACTATTCTGTTTTGATCTCCCCGGAATCGATCCTCCAAGTCTATAAGTCTACCATTTGCCCTTGCATGGAGTATTGCTGCCATTTATGGTCTGGGGCCCCTGCGTGTTGCCTCAGGGTTCTTGATAACATCCAGAGACGGATATGCAATGTGATTGGCCCTGATCTGTCATCTCGTCTGCAGTTGCTCTCTCACAGACGCGATGTTGCATCGCTCTGCCTTTTCTACAAGTACTTCCACGGTAATTGCTCCGAGGAGTTGCTTTTGCTTGTCCCTAAGCCTCATGAATTTAAACGTCCTATGAGACTGGCATCCCGTTCCCACCCCTTCACCGTTGAAACTGTTAGATGTAGACGTCTTTTCTACTCCAATAGCTTCATGTCTCGCATATCTCGCCTATGGAACTCCCTTCCCTATTACTGTTTCCCTGACAAATACAATCTCCAACGGTTTAAGTGTAGCGTCAATCGTCATCTCCAGTTGCCTTGATCTATCCACTTCCCTTCTCCACTTCCTTTCATCTTTCATTCCTATCTGCTCTCGCTCTATATCTTCTGTAACCCCCCTGCCTTGATCGACCCTCCGTCCTTCTCTTTCTCCACATCCCTTCCTTTACCACTCCTATCTGCTCTTCCTCCAACCCTTCTGTAACCCCATGCGTGATAGTGGCCACCAGCCTTGCTTGGGGTGATACGCTTAAAAAAAAAAAAAAAAAAAAAAATATAAATAAATAAATAAATGTGGAAACAGGAGAAAAGACATTACTTTGTTTTAGTGAGAAAAATGAAAGAAAGAAAGTAGACAAAAGTGGAGAGAGAAAATCAGATTAAGCTGATAAGAATGAATACTAAACTCGGCCCCCCAAAACCGTGAAGCGAGGGTGACCAACGATAAAACTATTTTTCTGATCAAACATGGAGACCAAGTAAGGCAATCATCAAAACTTCAATTACAATAAATTAAACAAATAACATTATCTGCTGAATTATTTTTAATTCATTATTAAGAAAAATGTTCATAAGACAGTGTAGATTTGGCTAAAAGAAATACGGGAAGATAAATGTTTGTTTCCTGCCACTACCTCATAATTAATGGACTATTCCGTTTTGATTGCATGGAAAGAGGGGAAAAGACACTACTTGGTTTCAGTGAGAAAATGAAAGAAAGTGTTTAATGGTTTTTTCAATAAAATGGAAAATTTGTCAATTTCAAATCTTTTCATTTCTACCCACTTAAGACCAGCATTCATATTTATGATTGTTTTTGCAATATTTTGTTAAAGTTTTTAACCTCAAATATTTAACGATGCGATAAGGGAATTTCTACGAACATTTTATTGTGCAGAATTTGCCATAAGCTTATTAATCATTAACTTAAGAGTTAAGAATTAAGATACGCCCTGCCAATACATCATAAATAATGTTTTGATCGTGTGGAAAGACAAAAGACATACTTGTTTTCAGTGGGGGGGGGGGTCCCCCCCCAAAAAAAAACAACAAAGATAAAAGACTTTAATGTTTCCTGCTAATAAATAATGGAATATTCTGTTTTGATCATATGAGAAGTCAAAAGACATATCAAAGACACTACTTGGTTTCAGTGAAAAAAAATGGAAGATGGAAGCGTTTGGGTTTACCGAGTTTATTTTGTTTTATGATATATCAATCCCAATGGGTTATTTAATGCCGACAAGATTTTTAGAATAGATTTGTATGAATAGAATGTATTCTTTGGAAGAAATCAGTTTGTAGAAGATCAGGTTTCATTGGCATATTTTTGTAAAGAGGGTTTGAATAATGGTTTATTGATACAAATTTTACTAATTAACCCATAGCCGGGGAGAGAAGAGGTGGATTCGTACCTTTCTCAAGAGTATTTGTGCATAAGTGAATATATCAAACCCAACCAGAATTGGAACTCGGCTCATCGATTAACAATTCTGAGCCATTACCACATGCACATCCAAGCTTACAGTACCTAGTATATACAAGCAGTCACCCATCTAGGTACCGACCAGGTTCGACATTGGTTCCCATTCAATAACCGAAGTTAAGCAATGTTTCAACATGATGTGGCCGTAAACCCCAGAAGATGGAAATGTTTAACAGTGAAATAGAAAAATTTATCAATTTCAAATCTTTTTATTTGTATCCCCTTACTTCTTAAAATTATGACCAGCATTCATATTTATGATTGTTATTGCAATATTTTTGTTAAAGTTGTTAAGCTCAAATATTTTTACAATGTGATAGGGGAATTCTTATGGATATTGTAGAATTCACCATGAGCTTATTCAATCATTGACTGAAGAAATAAGAATTGACAGAAATTTCAAATAAGAAAACTGAAATTTTCACTGGTTAAAACTAGTAATAACAGCTGTAAGAATTATCTTGACCAATCCAGGCAGGCAACATTTAAATCACATACAAAGTCCGAATGAAATCAGTTCAAATGATTTAGAAGCCAAGTTTTATAGATTATAGCCCTTTATTATACAGTACATTATATAAGTTCCAAAGGTTGTCATAACTGGGAGTGACAGTGGGGACGAGCTGTCACTGGAGAATGAGCAAAGGCAGAAAACTGGTGCCTCATCACCAGCTACTTTGGGTAGATGGAGCTTGACAGCTCAGGAAGGCAAGTCCATCTAGGAGAAGGAAAACCCTGATTTTAAACCTCTGCTGCATTGTGGTCATACCCAAACATGGAAAAGGCTATAGAAGTAAATCCAAACAGAAAACCCAGAGTGGAGCCCCAAAGACGGCTGACTGCTAACACTGACAACTTTCTGGCAACTCCTACACCCAAGCTGTCCCCAAATGTAATGCCCTGTATTCCTTTAGATCTTGTCAGTATGGTTGAAAGGTGGGGTCATGTAGTCTGTGCAGCGCATGTCCTCCGTCTACTAGGTCACTCCATTTTCACTACCAAAAGCCTGAATTTTGACCGAAGAGGGCACAACCTTTATTATCAGATTTTTATGATTATTAATGAATTTATTATGATTTTTTTTTTTTAAGCATTTCACCCCAAGCAAGGTGGAAAGTCACGAGCATGCAAGGGGTTACAGAGAGTTGGAGTTAGAGCAAATAAGAGAGATAGAGGAAAGGATGAAGAGAAGGATAGGGGATAGATCAGGGCATCTGGAGATGTCGATTTACATTACATTTAAATAGTTGGAGATTATAGCTATCAGGGAAACACAAAGTGGGGAGGGAGTTCCACAGGCGAGAGGTGCGAGACATGAAGCTATTGGAGTAGAAGAGACGGCTACATTTTTGACAGTGAAAGGGTGTGAGCGAGATGCCAGCCTAGTAGAACGCTTAAATTCATGAAGTTTGGGAATCAACGAAAGCAGCTCCTCGGAGCAGTTACCATGAAAGTATTTGTAAAAAGGACAGAGGGAGGCGACAGCACGTCTGTCAGAGAGTGACTGCAGACAAGATGCCAGTTCATGGACAAATATGTTGCATATCCGTCTCTGGATCTTATCAAGAATTTTGAGACAAACATAAGGGGCACCAGACCATATATGGCAGCAATGCAATATAATTATTATAAGTCCTTTATATAGATTATTATTATAATTGTATGAAACATCTCAATCAATCTAGGCAGGTTATATTTAAATCACGTACAAGGTCAGAATGAAATCAGTTCAAACGACTGAGAGGAGCAAGGACAAGCAATTAGTTTTATAGATCATAGTAATAGGATCAATAATCATAAAATTGGTGCAAATTAAACCTTGTATTTGAGTTGAAATGAAGCAGGAAAGAGTCTAAGCCTGAAAGTGATTTATAGACAGAACAGACATTTGATCTAAAATAGAAAGAGACGCACCTGTACCAGTTACCTTTACAGTGAAAAATCATGTCAAGGTGTGACTTACAAGGGAAAATTGAAAACTTTTCTCCAACTCTTTTACTTTGAGGAGGAATAAAGTCGCACATTTTCACAGCTGTCAAATTTAATCTAACTTTGAGTAATAAAGACGACTTAAGCACAATCTTGACAAAAAATACTCAGAGAAATAGAAGCCAAGAAACTTAACATTCTAAAAATATGACACAAATATTAAATTTTTACTTTTACGAAACAGGGAGAAAAGCCTGTTCTCTCCAAATGAAGGCAATTTCAGATAAACACAACGAGGGGATTACAGATGTTGTAAATGTCAACGAAATATAATTTTTTCTCTTTTTGTTTGAAATCATTTTTTTTTTTTATGTTTAAAAAACACGTTATTAAAACAGTAAATATGAGTCTCCTAACCTTTTAGCCAACCGCCCTGGGGCTAACAATAGGCCTCTGATTGGGAGGTTTTGAGAAGCGTGAAACCACCTCTTAATTACTGTTGTTCCCAGGTCCATCCTGACATGTAGTAGTAGCACCTGTTAGGGTTGCAGCTATGGGTAAATAGTTAACTCCCAAAACTGGGATCAAAACACTATGAAAGTGTAGAAATACATTTTTATAGTGAATGTGCCAGCAATATATTTTCATGGCATAAAATAATATAATCAGCAATACATTTTAATACATTTTGTAAAAAAAAAAAATATATATATATATATATATATATATATATAACTAGTAATGCATTTTTATAAATGAAATTACTTATGCTCCCCAAAAAATTAAATCCCGGCATTAAATGATCCATAATGAGTTGATATGCCATTAAACAAATAAACTTTTAGCCAACAATGTTTGGTTCAACTGTTAGTGAATTACGCCAACCTTTGAACCAGACATTGTTGGAATTCATACTTATCTGTAAGCTAGAAGACATACTATGATCATTTTGATTCACATATATATTTCAAACTATTGATAATCATTGATCTCTAAATTTTAACTATAATTAAAAAAGTGATCAATTTTCATACAAGCACATTGTGTAACTAATCAGATAAAAGTAAACGAGTCGTGTTGGATTTAACATTACAATCTGTTTCAATGCAGTTCAGAAAATGGGTTCAACAAACAAGGTGCAAAACAAAGGCTGAGGTAAGTTTATTTGTAGAAAAACTAAAACAGCGGCACATAAGAAGAGCAAAAGATACCTTCCAGAAACTAAACAAAGTATTAAGAAACAGGAAAATCTTGTTGGAAACAAAGATGAGAGTGCTCGACTGTTAAGGGAATGTGGGGCGACTTCCTCACAAATGAAGAGGAGATCGAAGTGTGGTTCTGCAAAAGGATTCTGAGAATACCATGGACTGAACATGTGAGTAACAAGGAAGTTTTAAGGAAATTGGTATAAAAAAAAATGACACACTTAGAATGAAAAAGTGAGTTGAAATTTCTAGGACACATAATGAGGAAAGGAAGCTTGGAGAACAAAACATTCACAGGATTTATGGGGTGGGGAGAGGGAAATAGTGAGTAATCTACCTAATGAGCTTTTGTAAATGGATTTCAGAACAGGGACTGGGAGGGATAGTAAAGGGGACAAAAATTCCTTCAAGCTACAAAGGATAGGAGGTTGTGGAGAGCTATGTTCAACCTACATAATGAACTTTTGTAAATGGATGGCAGAACAGAGACTGGGAGGGATAGTAAAATGACAAAAATTGCTTAGAGATACAAAGGATAGGAAGTTGTGGAGAGACATTATTAACCTACCTAATGAGCTTGTGTCAATGGATGGCAGAACAAAGACTGGAAAGGATAGTAAATGGACAAAACATTGCTTTAAAAGATACAAAAATAGGAACCTGTGGAGAGCCATGATTGCCCATGTCCTGAAAGGTCATGACACATAGAAGTAGAAGAAGCATGTTGCCAATCATATGACAGTGGGAATATACTTTTACAATAGGGCTAAGATTAGATTTTGCCATTTTTGGTCATCTATACTTGACACACGAGATGCTCATAAATTCACATAGGCTTTTATCAGCATTGTGTGAGGAAAGCTGATTCACAGGTAACGGGTAACAAACATCACTAGATTTTAAGAATTGTTCTTTTTTGGTTTTTTACAAAAAGCAGTTAAGTAACCATTAAATTAGGATGTGTGGGTGGTGTAACTGTTATCAATGAAGAAAGAAGAATCAATGATCCAAGTTCAAGTTCTGTCTGTATCTGATACGTTCTATTTGCACTAATGCATTTGGAAAAAGGAATAAAACCATCTCTTCTTCCATCCACTATAGGTTAAATAAATAGCAGTGTAAACTGAATGGCAGCTAGTCTCAGAGAAGGATCACTTTGAATTCAAAACTATAACGAGAGAGAGAGAGAGAGACAAAAGAATTCTATAGAGAATGTTCAGGTGTGCTATTTTCTTTAGTTGCACCTACTCTAACTCACAGGTAAGACCTGCCACACCCTGTTCACCAAGGTGGAATATCCCTATTCCCTTCATATTCCATTAGTGAGAGATAAGTTGCACAGCTTCTTCCTATGAACTGCCACAAGGATGTTTTCTTGACCACTACAATCTTAATTGATATCTTTTCTACAAACTCTTACATTTTGCTTTTAATGCTTATACAATAAAATCCCTACTCACTTTATATTCCATTAGTGAGAAAATAACTTCCATTCAAACATTTGCTTCTCATTAACTGGCCTCAATCGAACTTGTATATATGATCCATCGCTAACAGTGCTAGGAAAAAAATGGCTGGCTTCCTGTACCACTCAAGTACCCAACTCTTCTTGCTATCCTTTACCTTTACAAGAGCCAGATCCGTCCGAAAATGGAGTACTGCTGCCATATCTGGACCGAAGCTGCCCAGTCTTCATTTTCAAGTCTTGATAGAATCCAAAAGCATCTATATAGCCTTATGGGTGATGAACTTTACCCTACGACCCCTTCCTCATAGACAAAATGTTGTAAGCCTCTTGTTTATCACTATCTCCCGTAGTTTCACCAACTCTAACCTTCATAGCTCAGATCCACCATGCCAATGAGGAAAACCACACTCACTCCCTTCATATTCCATTAGTGAGAAGTAACCTTCTTCCTATGAAATGCCATTTTATAGAAGACTCCCAAGAGGATGCTTTCTTGACCACTACAATCTTAATTGTTATCTTTCCCACAAACTCTCATAAACTGTGCCTCTTACCTTTTGCTTTTAATGCTTACACAGCAAACTCTTTCTGTAGCCTCTACCTAGAATGGCTCTTGAGCCTTGTATAGGTGTGAAGATTTATAGTTTCACATATTGTCTGGTTCACATTCCTCCCTAGTCTTTTGAACAGGAGTAGAGGTTTATCCCTTGTTTCCTGTTTAGGATTGGGTTTCCAGTTTCTTGTAAAGTTTTCTCATTCTTTTGCACTACTATTAGCTCCTTGTGTCTTAGTGGCATTATTGCCTTACTTGGAGTGAACTGATTTAAAAAAAAAAAAAAAAAAATCTGTAGAAAATTATTATAACTGCTACTTTATTTTTGAAGACAAATTGGAAATAACTAAAATTAACATTAAAACCTGTTTTAAACACATGCAAAAGTTATTTTATGCAATTTTATTGCCATTAGAGCCAACATTAAAACTTCAAAAAGATATTTAACTGTTTAGCATTCAACAGGCCCAAACCTGCCCCATAAATATCAACTCTCAATGTTCAAGCTGGCCTAACCTGCATAGGTATACTCTGGCATAATATATGACGAGATCATCATAAATAATGTGGGAAGTCACACAAAGCAAGAATACGAGAACTGATATTTACGGGCGGTTATGGCTTGGGAGTATATTAAACCTCAATTTAATGCTGAAACAAATATTTTGTACCCCATTTTAGGATTTCAAGTATAGATATTTTGTACACAATTTTATACTTTCAGGGCAAAAGTAGGTTTTATAGACACACAGGTTTGTCTTCATGTGCAGCACCTTGCACCTGGAGAGCCAAGTTGATGCCTTTCAGCATGGCATCCAGTTTGGCTAAATTTATATGTTGGGCATCGTTTTCAATTTGCAGCCAACAAGCATCCTTCAGCACTGTCCCATCCCTATCTAATGTTACTCCAGTTACTAAAGAACTGGCATCGACCCACACACTTAGCACCCAGCCGTCCATGCACCAATCCCCAGAGGCCAGATCATCCCACTTCACTGCATCCATGATCTCAAACATCATAGGCTGGAGGAGAGTGTCCCTCATCTCAATCATCCCAGCCCTTTCGTGACTGAACTGGCTCTCCTCTTGATTATTCTGCGAGCCACACAAAGCCACTCACATACCAGGAGGTTCCCGACATGCCTCCCACATGGGAACACGGTCCATTGCATAAAAACATTGGGAGTTTCTGGGATCGTGCTTCCACTGCAGTTCAATGCCTTCCATCCCAGCACCTTGTGTGCTGTCCTCTAACCATCCTGGATCCTTACATTCCAGCCCAAACTGAGTCAAGTGTTCTCTGATGTGGGTCATGGGCACAACAGCTTTGCTGACATAGATGTTGTTGATGTAAGCTAATGCTGTGCAGTCAATGGTTTTTTTCTCCTGTGACATCACTGTGCTAACAATGGCCTTCATGATAAGGGAAACTAAATTTAGACCAAACCCCAAACGTGTCGGACAGTACTGTTTCCTGTCAATTTTCACAGTCTGGAATGGCCACAGTATCTTGGGGACATGTACTTGGAAGTATACTCTCCTGAGGTCCAGCAGAGATATGTTCAAACCTTTCTGCCACCATTTGCACAGCATAGCTGCACAGACATCTACATTAGCCATGAATGCATCAATGTGATGGTTGAGCCCTTAGTAGTCTATCACTGGACATACCTTTGTTTTATTCTGCTGCAATAAAGCCATCAAAGGAATTAACCCTTTGGGAGGCCCCAGCTTTTCTTCCAGGTATGTCACAAGCCAACCATTGTCTATCCATGTGTGAGGAGGGGGTTCTAACCAGACTCCGTATTGGACATACTTACATAACCCACCAACATATTCTAAAAAATGAGGAATCTCCAATATGTGTCCCATGCCAGGAAGTTTGTACAGTCAAACACATCCTAATAAATTGCCATTATCTCCGACAAATCCGTAGTAAACACTACAAATCTGATAACCTAAAAGATCTTTTTGAAAATAATAACCCAAGTAAGATCATCAATTTCATTAAAGAAATTGGGATCTTCAGAAAAATTTTCAAAAAAAAAAAGGGTACTAAATTGGTTTCCTTACCTGGACTAGTAAACTAAATTGAAAGGAATAAGTTTCTCCAACTTCTGATCTTAGAAGAAAGCGATTATCAACAACATTTAGCTATCATTAAAGCCCCTCTTTATAGGACAAACTGATGAAAACTGCTCTGCAAAATGATTACTAGTAATGAAGACTCTCTTCATATGAATCTCTCAGAAAAACTTGTAGGCATTAAATAACCTTTGTGGGTTGATATGCCGTTAATTTCTAATAATAATGATAATCTATCCATGTGTAGAGCTCCTGCTTATAATCCTTTTGGATCTCTGTGGCAACCTGATATTCTGACACCTCATTTTGCAGTCCTTCATGTGTTCAGTTCTCTGAGCACTTCCATGCTGCAGTCCATGCTAGGCTCTGATGGTTGAAGGAGGTGGTGACGTCAAGTACATTGATGGAGATGGGTGCACACACATTGACTTTTCCATCACCAATCTGCACTGATCCTGTCGACCCAACAATGATGCCTACCAATGCTTTTATCACATCAATCCCCAACGGCAGACCAAACCCCAGTGGTTTGCTATGTGCCACCAGAACATCAATCTTGACAGAATTGCCTTTAACCAAGGATATTCTGATCACTCGCAGACCACAACATGCATTCGACATGCCTGCAATCATCCTAATGTCCACCCTTGTTTTCTTCCAGGATTGGCACTGATCTGCATCTATTATTGACCGTGACCAGCATGTGTCAATCAGTGCCAAACACCATGTCCTGTAAAGATGCTTGTCTCTGGGAGTGCTGCATTTACATCTTGGTGGGGGGGAAGGATGGTGCTGATGAGACCCATTTCCCTGAACAGTACTGGGTACAGTGCCCAACCTCACTGCATTAGTAGCAATGTGTTCCACGCATTCGGCAGTCCTTTGCTGTGTGATCCTTGTTACTGTACCTGTGGCTGTTTACACTGGTGTTGGGTCTGCACCTGGTAGGAATTATGGTATTACTGCTGGATGGGAGCACGGCTGTGACCACATTTTGGCTTTGGCCCCTAGTCATCGTCAGCACTCTTGCTCTCGCTATTAGGTCACCCCATAGCAGGGTCTCAATGTTTGGCACCTGCTGAAGTCCGGTCGAGATGGCATCAGGGAACCCTGTGATGAAAATGAACCTTTCCAGTCCAACTTCCTCAAACCTGGCCAACTACCCGATTCTGTTCGTGTAAATGTCCACCTACGCACCAGCCCATGGTCAGCTTCCTGCTGGCAGTGAATGCACCATCAGTCAACACCTATCCCTTTGGTCATCTTCAAACATTTCCATGTAGGGGCCCAGTGCACCCCCTCCAGATACAATAGCAGAAGGCTTGCCACATCATTCACCAGCTGAAGTCTCGCCACCAGCCTCACCTTTTTTTAGTCATGCTACCACGTCTCCCTCACCAGTAATTGGCTTTATCATATCTTGGCTAATGTGTACCTCTGCCACAGTAATGGTATCGAAATACCCTGTAGCAGGAAACCGTTTCTTCTGTAACACAGACACTGGAACAACACTAGAAAGAGACTGGTTTAGCACACACACCACACCACAACACACTGATCTAAACTGTGCTGAGCGCAAAAGATTACTGCTGTCCTGACAAACACACGCTTCTTTTATTTCTTTTACCAAGCCTGAAAATTAGAATCTTGCACCTGCTGCCAGCCTCGGTTTGGCTTAGTGACGCATGCACCATGCTCATACTGTTTGCCTTGCTCACAGTTTGCTCATCTTATGCCCAAGTTTAGGCTATGCCATTCTGGCCCTCTTGAACCTCCGAGGTAATTCTCCAGTATAGTGATGTTTTATCTGTTGTATGCTCCAGCCTTCTTCAGGTGATATATATTGGAATTTTGAACAAAAACCCTTTTATTTAGTCCACTGAGGTAGACGGTTCTAGTTCCACATGCCACACCCTTTCTGGATATCTCAGTTTCAGTTATTTCCCTTTAGTAACTCAACTCTCCAAGTTTTTTTTGTTTTTTTTATACCTCTAGTGAACTCACAACACTTTGGATAAAGTCACTGGATTACTTCAACCAACGTTTTTATCCGCTGGGCCCTATGTCCTTGGGGGCATCAGAGAATTAATTTTGTGGACTTATAAACCTAATGCCCCAGTATTTAATTTTTAACCAGAGCTCATATTACAAATTTTTTTTGTTATTTTTTTCTCTAGCACTCTGTATTACTAGTTTTCATAAGTGTTTTGCCAATCAATGTGTAAAATAATGAGTGTATGAATCTATGTTACAAAAAAAAAAAAAAAAAAATGGAAGTAAAAAAATAAATAAAAACTTACATAATAAAGACTGGAGACAGCAAGAAAAAAAAAACGCAAAATAAAAAATCAAATTTAATCAGAAAAGGCAGTAGGTAGATTAAGAGTATTGTATGTAAATGCTATTATAAATATAACTACAACATGTTTGCATTGCTAATAGTGATAAGTCAAGGCTAAAAATATAACACCAGTGGGACTAAAGACTTCAAATGCAGGTCGCTCCTGATAGAAGGGAAGATAAAAAATAAACATTATCATTATACGTTGAGTTATTTGAACTGGTGTCCTCACTCATCAGGGTCGCCATCGTCATTATCGTGTCTGATAGGATAAAGAACAAATAGCAGACATTTATAAATGTTTCATTTTTATTAAAGCTTCATTAGAAAATGAATTCAGGAAGTGTTCATACTCAGTCACGACTTCCACCATATGTGAGTTAAAGATCAAATTCATTGGTCAATCATATATCAGAATTGAGAGCAAATACAGATCAACTATGGATTGGAATCTGACAATGATAGGATCAAGAAGAAATAGGAAACATTTATCAATCTAACATGTTTCATTTTTAGTAAAGCTTCCCCAGAGAATGAGACATGGTGAAAAAAATAAATTCTAGTATTTTATTTTCTATTGTTTGATTTTTCATTAGTTCTTTATCCTTTCATTCTGATCCATATTTGATTCCTATATATATATAAATATATGTGTGTGTGTGTATATATATATATATATATATATATATATATATATATATTTGAAGATATTTTTAAAGGTAGAAAATTTTATCATAGCAATAAAAGTATTAAGCTTAATATTACTAGACATATTAAAAATGCACGAAGCAACCGGTTTCGCTCCCGCTCATCAGGCTTGCAACGGGAGATTTTAATTTAAAAAACAGAAAATGTACACTAAAAAGAATTGTGGAGGGGGATAAAAAAAAAAAATAAAATAATAATATGAGCAAAAGGAGCTAGAGGCAAAAGACAGCGAGCCCCAACAAACACTCACGTTGTTTACACAAGGAAGGTAAACAACGTGAGTGTTTGTTGGGGCTCGCTGTCTTTTGCCTCTAGCTCCTTTTGCTCATATTTTTTTTTTATCCCCCTCCACAATTCCTTTTAGTGTACATTTTCTGTTTTTTAAATTAAAATCTCCCGTTGCAAGCCTGATGAGCGGGAGCGAAACCGGTTGCTTCGTGCATTTTTAATATGTCTAGTAATATTAAGCTGAATACTTTTATATATATATATATATATATATATATATATATATATATATATATATATTTCGCATAATATTTCGAGCCTAGAAGTAGAATCCGAAATAGAATGCAGAAAGCACTGGACAGCCGATTCATCTTTTATGGGACTCATCAGCAGTGCACATCCATTACTGAGAATCAAACCTGGACCGTTACGATACTATGCAAGCATCATACCACTATACCAGTGGGCCTCGGTGATGAAGAGGAAACTAACTAGACCCAATATAGCGCAGCTGATGCTAATATATATATATATATATATATATATATATATATATATATATATATATATATATATATATATATTTTCATTTCAACATTTGGAAATAAATCTGATGATCCACTGTCCTTTAAAAGGGCTGTGGTGAAATAATTTATTATATGGAACCTTCAAGCAATCTGTTTTTATTTAAATTATTAGCTCTGATTTACATTGAGCTCTCTGGATTCTATCCTCATTGGGTCTTCCCATACGGATTACCTAGTTTTTCGTAAACTAAATATATATGTGTGTGTGTGTGTGTGTGTGTGTGGTGGAAGTTATGACCACTTCTTCAACTCAATTTCGATTGAGATCATGTCCACGTTTGCACACCTTGTCACTTATGACGTCTCATTTGCCTGCTTAGACTTGCAACGGATGTGCATGTTGCATCATATTTATTGCATGTCAGTTTTTCTGCAGCATCTTGGCTTTCTGGATGATGAAGCAAAGATGTATATAGTTCATGTATGATGGGGCTCCAGCACATTTTAATGACATTGATCGTGATGCACTGGCTGACATCTACCATGACAGATGGATAAGTAAGGGAGGACCGGTTCCCCCGACCTCAGCCCTTTGTATTTTTGTCTGTGGGGCAACCTAAAACAGTTGGTTTATGCAGCAGACATTAATAATGCAGAAATGCTTCAACATATCATAGGGGTCTGCAAAACCATTCAACACCATGTGGGAGTATTTGAAAGGGTCAGCCTGTCAATGATCTGACAGATGCATGCATGTGTAGAAGCAAGTGGAGGACATTTTGAACATTTGTAATGAGTTGCTGTGTTGAGGTGCAACGATGACCTTTTGGACACATACTTATATGGACATGTTACCTTGTTTTAGTGTCAGGAACCCACCTCCAAATTTTGTAAAAGTATTATTGATACACCCTGCATATATATATATATATATAGCGGTGGGATTCAAAAATTGTAAAAATGTCTTCTCTCAACAACAAGTCTCAATAGCAACAGGTTCCCTCATTTTTCTATAGTCTATGCTTTACTATATAGATATGTCATGTGAGTCTACAAAACCATTCGACACCAAGTGGGAGTATTTGAAAAAGTCTGCCAGTCAATGATTCCTTCAAAAATATGGATTTTGTGCCTCAAAACACTTCATCCAGACTTAACCACAAATTTAACAACATAGATAGAATTAATATATAACCCTGTTAGTCAAGCCCTACCCACATTTCTCACCCACACAAAATAGTCATGCTGGCGGCGGTGTTGAGGTCCTACACCTATACACACACTCATACTAATATATACATATACACACACTCCCTAAGAACTAAAAGATAACATACACTTAACACACACGTCCCATTCCCAGCAACCAATAAAACTGTCAAATTGACCAAGGTGGGAATTTTTAAAGTCAGAAATATCCAATCCTCCATCTTAAAAACAACGTGAAAGAGGCCGTTTGACCAACACAAGGACTGACCAAAATTACAGTACAGATAAAGTTCACTTTCTTCAGAAACAGTCATTCACTCCCGTAGTTCACTGTTACTAACAATCATGGATTTTTTTCCCCCCTGATGATGGCCATGCTGGCTGAAACTAATCGAGGAACCTAATTGAAATAATAAAACAAAAAAATATTAATATACTACCCAGTGTTTCTGAAAATTTTAATCTTTTAATATTTTTATTGTTATATCTCGCTCTCCCTCTCTCTCTATATATATATATAGTCGCCTGACGATTGCACTAGCATGAAACAGACTGTCGCCTCTAAGTGCTGACTTCCATGTCCACTTTTATATTTACACACGCTCTATCTCTGATATTGAGCACTTTACCCCATAAATATAGCACACTATATTTATATATATATATATATATATATATATATATATATATATATATATATATATATATATATATATATATATGTGTGGATGGATAAAAAGTAATAATAATAACACCTAATGATATATGTAAAATGATATAATCTAATATATATTAAGGTGAACAGATTTTTTGTTAATTGCTCAATAGATAGTTGTGGCAATAATTATTCTATCAAAAATTAGAAAGTTCATGATACTTATCGAAGATCGACCCAAAGTTTTGTGATGTTTCACTTGTCAGGATCCAGATAAAAATATTTTTATTTAGATCTTGAAGAGCAAAACCCACAAGTTGATCATTGATAAGTATCCTGGCTTTTTAATATATGTGTGTGTGTGTGTGTGTGTGTGTGTGTGTGTGTATGTACAAACACACATTTATAAAATTTTGAGTGAGTGTGTGGCTAAGTGGTTCGAGGTGACATAATATTGGCCTGGGGAGATGATTTTGGTTTTTGGCACTGATGGGAAGTCCCCAATATCCCTATCTTGAGTTGACCCAAAACATGTGATTGAAAATGGGTAGACAAAAGTTTACTGAAGCCATCAATGGTTGTATTAACACAAAGTCACAAGACATCATGACCGAGGGTTTGAGTTTAGTTACTGGCCTTGTTCAAACTGGTGATCATGTTAGATCATGCACTCTCTCCCAGAAACTATAACTGAAGTCTGTTTAGCATACTTGCAGTAAAATCCACTAAACACAAAATTTGACTGAGCAGGCAGCTGCAACAGGAATTAACTAGTCATGAATATAATTTAGGAAAAACTATTAACAACTAAAAGGTGAAAGGACACACAAGCTGACACATAAAGATGAAATATTTGGAAAAAGAGAAAACATAAGCTAACGCCAAGAAACAATGAATATGTCTCTAGACCAGCATTTTTCAAATTTTTCTTTTTTTTTTTTACTGTGACCCATTATACCTATGTGTAATAAATCAAAGACAAACTCTGTTCATTAGGTTCATTTATTTAGCACCGACATGATCTGCACATATTGGAATTACATTAAATATTTATATTATCTATTTGTATGAAAATTATTACTTAAGTATTATATTAAAAAAAATCTAATACAATTTTGCCTTGGTGAAAAATTACCAACAATTTCTGAGTGCGGTACAACATTTAGATTTGTTTATATTCTTCACTTCGCTTTCACTTGTGTATTTTTTTTCTTTCTTTCGTGTCACGATCCATTTATCTTATGATGCACAAAAACAAAAAACAAAAAAAACCTACCCTAGACATATTTGTATTAATTCACAGACAATAGATGAAAATGCTCAGAATTAGGACAATACAATCTCAAAACTGATGTCAATCAATTTGTCAGAAAAGTTAAAATACAAAACAATAGAAACTGTCATTGATTTTTAATAAATCAAAGTTACAAAATTTTCAGAATCTTCAAAGTGGTGTAAATCTGTTTGACATGAGATAACATGCTGAAATTTTCAGGATCATCTCCTCTCATGAATGTTAAGAAATGTTTTGGTTTGTTTTATGGCATATCAACACCTCAATGGGTTATTTAATGCCGACAAAATTTTTATTGCTGGTAATATTTTTTTCAAAAATGTATTGTTGGTATTAAAACCTATTTTTACATTTTCATAGTGCTTTGACCCCCCCCCCCCGTTTGTGGATTAACTATTTGCCCATAGTTGGGACCCTAACAGGTGCTACCACTCCAGGACAGGGTGGACCTGGGAACACCAGCAATTAAGAGGTGGTTTCAAGACCTGATCAAAAGCCTTGCTATTTGATGTAGTTTATTGTCTTACCCAGGACGCAGATGTAGTTTATCCTCATACCCAGGACGAGTTATCAAATGGCGAAAATGTGGATGAAATCTGAGGAACTTCAGGATAAACCCTTGTTGAATCTGGCTGGAATTACCCTATAGTGACAATACTTACTGGTCAGAAAATCAGTAAAAATAAATAAATAAATAAAATCTGCCAACCATCCAATTCTGGATAAGGCCTGGTATTTATTTTGGATATAAGCACTGCAAAATGAAGTAATTAATAAAATGGTCTCACAAGTGATTCATAGTGAGTTGTTGATTCCCAATATTGAATGTCAGAACCAGATAAAAAATAAATATCATAGAATTTACAAGTACTTTATTAATGGGGAATATTATTGTCTAACCTATCATAATACCACTATGTTTTTTTCTGATATGAAAGCAAAAATTCGCAACCCGATATTTAAAAAATTTTTTTTTTTTTTGGAAGCCGATTTTTATTCCTTTGTGGCATACTTTATTAATTGTTCTTTAAACTGGAATGAAATCAATTTGCATGTGGTAATGAAACTCACCAATCTTGCACTAGAAGTAGGGCTACAACTTTAAAAAGAAATGTCATAATTTGAATACTAATGCTTAATTTCCTATCAGCAATTTTTAACAATTGATTGCGAGATTTTTTATGATTTATCAACCTTTTGTGGGTTAAACAGGAAACATTTTGGATTGTAAGAAGAATATTTTTTTGTGAGTGATATTGAATTAACAATTTTTTGAGAATAACAATGATTTTTCCTGGTCTAACCATTTAACCCATAGATGAGGAGGAGATAAATTCATACCATTCCCCAGAGTATTTGCATATAAGAGATGTAAGTGAATTTGAGGATCAAGACCCAGTACATGTAAAGTTCGTTTTTTTTTGTTTTTTTTAAACAGAAATGGATCAATGGTGAATACCATTAATTCTAATATTTAAGGTTTTAATTTTTAATTTAAACGAGTTAAACAAAAACAAATCTCACACGGCAGTCCCAAATGGAATTTGAAAAGGAATCCAAAAATAAAATCTAAGACTGTTACCCAAGTTTCAGAAGGATTTCAAATGATGGGTTTACAAAAAAAAAAAAAAAAAAAAAATAAAAAAAATTAGAAAAGGCAGAGGAAGGAAAAAGAGAAGAAAAGTTGTAGTTAAGAAAAAATGCATGTGCAAAAGTTTCATTTTTCAACAAAAAGCAAACACACTAATGACATAATTAACTGTTATCTCCAATAACAGGTGCATCGAGAACAAAAATGGTACTGTGTAATATAGAAAGGGCAGGGTTCAAGTTGCTGACCAGAGTATCTCTCCTTATTGTTATTCTATTTATTTGCCCAAATTTGATTGGCTAGGTATGATAAGTAATAAATCAGTACCAACTTTGTTTTATTCAATAGCCCTAAATCCATGCACTGGGAACAAAACATTTTATATACAAGCAAAAAAAACAATAGATGGTCACTTTAATCTCTCATTCCAGTTGCAATTCTCAAGCTGAGCTTTGTGTTTGCATGTATATATATATATATATATATATATATAATATAAATTAATTAATTTAAAATGTTTTTTCGCTACACAGTGATAACCATGTTTCAAAAATGGAAGCTAAAGCCTTCGAATTTAATTTTGTTATTAAATTAAAGACATTAGTTCCATTTCCTCGTCAAGCGAATTTTGGAGTAACTTATTTTTTTAAATTTACAGTTTTAAAGGCACGGCAAAGATTCATAATTGAGTGTTTCCAAGGATACCGAAAAATCTATTCCTCTAGACAAGGGGTGGTAGGGTGTTCAATTTATATATATATATATATATATATATATATATATATATATATATATAAGGGAAAAAAGTGTAGGAAAGTTATATTTCCCCTAAAATTGTTCTTGATATATAAAATGTAATTATATATTATCCTATATTAAAGAAAAACAGAAATGTTGATGAAACCAACAGAAAATTTGTCAAAATCTAAAACCCTTATCCAGATAAAATCTTTAACAAAAAACAACAGTACTGAAAAAAGAAAAAAGAAAAAAAGCCTATGAAATCCTATGAAAGGAAGGCTCTAGTTGTAACCAGAGTCTCACGCGATCTTCCGATGACTTGAATGCCATTCAAGTTGTCTGAAGATCATGTAAGACTTGGGTTATGAATAGGGCCATCCTTTATATATATGTTTTACTAAAGTTCACTCACTACAAGGCTCAAGGGTCACTCAACATAGAAGATTACTGAATGAAGTGTGTGATATGAATGTAAAAGGAAGTGGCAAAAAGGAATAAAGAGGATAAATAACAACTGACCCTTGATTTGAGGTTAACATTGTAGTGTTCAGGAGGAACTTGTTACAAAGTTATAGCTCTTTGGGCAAAAGCTCTCTAATGAGAGATTGCTCCTTCCAATTGAAATACAGAATAAATGAGAGGGATTCCATTCTGTTGAGACAGCATGGATTGTCAGCTGTAAAGATCTGAACTATTGAAATCAAAAGAACAGAGCCCATCTGACCATTTGTGTTTCACAAGTACTTTATGTGAAAATAAATCAAATTCTGTGGATTCCAGAAAGTAGTTGATCTTAACTATTTAACAATTTTATTGTTCTCGTTCAGATTTTTTACTTATAATTTATTATGCTGAGATAAAATTTCCAGAATTTTTCTTCACAAATTCATCATAGTATTTGCATTGAGTTTCTAGGATCTTATTTCACTTTTCAGCTAAATTCCATCATAAATAAACAAGTTCCGCTTTGATTCAATTTATTTATTTTTTTTTTTTTTTTACACCCTAAACTTGTTGGAAATACTGACTAGACAAGTTGTGTTACATGACAAAAAAAAAATTATGCAATTTACAAATTTTTAAAAAATACTCCAAGTTGAAAGGTTATGGTATTTTGGGACAATTTTTTAAACTGATTCAATCTGTCTTATCAAATTGCAAAATTAAAGTTGTCCTGAATGGCCACTCTTCTAGATCATTCTGTAATAATGCAAGTGTCACCCAGGGCTCTATCCTTAGACCTACACTGTTCCTAATTTTCATCAGTGACCTTCCTGATGGCATCAGTTCTCAAGTGTCTATGCTGATGATACAACTATTTACACCTGCCTTAATAGTAAGTGTGATCAGTTTGATACAGTCAAATTGGCAGCTGATCTCAAAAATGACCTACAATCTGCTGTTAACTGGGGCAAGAAATGACTTGTTAATTTTCACATTTCCAAAACAAAACTGCTTTCTATCAATCAGCTGAGAGACCCTCTTCTGACCTCCATCAGTATGGCTGATGCTAACCTCTAAGAGAGTGACTTGTTGCACCTTCTCATTCTGACATGAAGTGCAAAGATTATATTGAATCAATTGCTAGGTCTGCTGCTAGGAAATTGGGGTGATTTTGTTGTGCTAGACCTTTTTTCTTGTCAGAATCCCTCTTACCAATTCCAGAATCAGGCTTAATCAGAGAATGATTAGATTAGTGGTTACCAACAATTTTTTGGCCATTCCTCATCTAAGCATCTTTAATATGCTGATGACCCCACTCCCCATAATGTATTATGGTGATTATTCAAAAAGGGAACCCCTATTCATGTGGAAGAAGCCTAAAAGGCCATTAACTTGATCTAAACAAGCTTCCAAAGAACATAGCATCCATGAAAGAAAAATAAAATATATATATATAAGGGTGGGCTCCTCACACCAAAACAAGGACAAAAATTCATATAAATATATGCCTGCAAATCCTTTGTTTTTGAGTTATTAACTTTAAAGAAAGTTTACATTAGATGGCACTGTGTTGCCATATAGACCAGGTTATATTTGTCAGTTGTGTACATTTGTGGCTAGTCTGTCTTCAACTTTTAACGTATGTAGTAATGAGTTAACTGAGAAATGTTCCATTCGCAGAATAATCATATCATGAATAAGCAGATATGATTTTTACATATGGCTACGCAAATGGTAATGGACGTGAGGCTGCATAGCTGTATCAGATTGTTTTTCCAGACCAAAGGCAGCCAAGTCATCCAACCTTTGCTGCTGCTTATCATCGCATTGCTCAGACAGCATCTGTGATACCACAAACTATGGATCAAGGAAGACGGAGATCCACTTGCACACCAGACCACGATGAACATATTCTACATGCTGTCAGAGACAATCCAGGTATCAGCACACATTAAGTGGCCCTAGCATGTCATACATCTCATAGTAATGCATGGAGAGTACTTCAAAAACAGTTCAAGCTCATGTCAAGTGGCATTAACATGCCAAACATGTAGGAAACTTCACCGCTCGTATCCGTATCTTTTGCAATGTCTTCAGGGTCTTTTGCCCTCTGATCACTCACTACAGAAGAACTTTTGCCAATGGTTTATTGCACAAACTGCCAATCTGTTGTTCGTCTCTTTGATCTTGTTTACATATGAGGCAAAATATGGAAGAAAATAGAATAAATTTACACAACCAACATTTGTAGGCAGATCGGAATCCACATGGTAGACACCAGTATCAGTTTACAATTAATGTGTGGGCTGGAAAAGTAGGTGAGTGTCTGGTAGGTCCACATGTTCTCCCAGTATGTCTTACAGAAGATGTCTACATGGACTTTATTCCAAACACACTTCCAGACCTGCCAGAGGATGTACCCCAGCTAATATGAAGATGTATGTGGTCCATGCATGATGGGACTCCAGCACATTTTAGTCACACTGTCCATGATGCACTGACTGTACAATGGATAGGTAGAAGAGGACTGGCTCAATGACCTCATCCATTGGATTTTTATCTCTGTGTGTGTGTGGGGGGGGGGGGGGGGGCTCACCTAAAACAATTAGTTCATGCAGCAGATATTAATAATGCAGAGACCCTTCATCAATGTTTCATGGTGGCCTGCAAAGGCATTCGTCAACATGTTAGAGTATTTGATCTGATGGGTGCATGTGTGCGGAGAAGCAAGTGGAAGACATTTTGAACATTTAAGAGTTGTTTTGTTGAGGTATAATGATGGTCTTTTGTACATAAGTTTATATGGACATTTTACCTTGTTTTGGTGTCAGGAATCCACTCACAATATATATATATATATATATATATATATATATATATATATATATATATGCATACACACACACAGGGGAAATTGTATGACAAAATGGAAAAGTTCACTTGTGATGCATTTCATCCAATATCCAAAACAATAAAAGTCTTGGTCAATATTAAACAAAACAAGAAGCTAAAATAATAATTGTTACAAAAAAATACATAGGAGAAACCTCAAGGTATCTAAATAAAAGATTAAATGAACACAAAAGGGGAATTTTACAAAATAATACACCAAATGCATTGATTGCCCATGGGCAAAAATTTTTACAAAAAATGCTACTCTGATCAAAGAAGAAAATAATTCACTATGATATAAATGTCTAGAGAATGTGTTAATCACAAGGTCATCTACAGTAAATTTGCGCCATGGCTCTTATTAGATTTCACCATTCCTGGCAGATCTTCTAATATCACAGTGTGGAATACCTACTTAGAAGAGTGATCGGAAGGAAAAGACTGTAAATGAATTCAGCTAGATAAAAAGTACTTCTAAAATCCCTAGAACATTTCAGTGGTGCACATGTGTAGTCCTATCAACATAACGGATGATGTCCAATGAAGAACAAAACGTGTCACAAGTAAACTTTTTTGACTTTGTCATACAATTTCCCCAATACTGTTCTTGATTATATATATATATATATATATATAATTACATGTACATACACACACAGAAATATATTTATGTATGCATATTGTATATGCACTGTATGTATCAACTATCACACATACTCACTAGAAAATATTAACTGTTAATAAGTAATCCAGGAATTGCTCACCGTAAAAATCAAATTTCCCCCTTATGGGTCATGTGCCCCCCATTGGGAACAACGAGATTAGACACACAATAAGATTAAAATTAAAACCTGTCGAAGGGTGGATGAACCTTCTTGTAGCAGTTAACAGCCACCTAACACAATGGAGTGGAAAAGTCTCCATAGATATATATAAAGCCAGTGCAGTGATTACACTGTAGTGATAGATGTGTCTATAACCAAGTGGGGTGGGGGAGGGTCTTTGAAATTGGAGGACATCAGCAGTAGTTTGACTTGGAGAGGGATGAGTCTTGCAAGATCAACTTGCCCAGGACATGAATAGTTTTCCTAGATATGTGGAGGAATGTGGTCAAGTGCTCAGCTGTACAGTGACCCTATGACCACACTCAATGATGGGACTGATGATGATGATGACAGCCAAAAACATCTTGTTCTTACCAGTTACTTCCAGTTGGATTGAAGTGTTGAAGGCTGTCACAATGTTCCTTACATGGGATTATTGTAATAAGTTAATTTTTCATTACAAGTCACTATTTTGACCAAAAATAATATTTATTTTTATGCATCAAGCAGAAGAATGAGAGGTGCTCAAATAGTACCTGATGTCCTGTTCACACATACACACACCGATCAGAGGCCTTGCTTCTAAATGTGGTTTATCATTATATCCAGGACTTTGTCTTAAGAAAAATATTTTTGTGCAATGAATAACAAATTTTTAGAAGAATTGTTTTCATTTTTTTTATAAATTTTAATTAGATTAATTTATAAACTTTTAAATCTTTTAAAATTCTGTATTAATTTGTACTGGTTAGGTGATATTGTTATTAAGTAAGAACTATAATTTACTAATCATAAATGGAAAAGCTTACTACAATTCAGCAACCCCCAGTATTTAAAAAGAATTTTGTTGTTGTGCGTGCATACAAATGACAATTTATGTAAATACAGACATCCATATATGACGCTATCAGAAAATAAGTGTAGTAACTAGTAAATTTAAAGCCAAAGTACCTGAAATTCAATAAACATTATATTACGGAGAGTATTTTCCTAAATATTTATGATTAATGAGTATTTAAAAATTATATAAAGCAGGTGGTCACATTGTATTTGTCAAGTAATTTTATAGATATGTGCCCTGTAAAAATTTTTAAAACTAAAAGCAAGTAATACGTTTCAAATCAGATTAATTAAACTTTAAATCAGCTAATATTGCTCAAATAAAGTTTCAGAAAAGTACATTTTTGAAAGATTTCCTAATAAAGAGAATTACATTGTACTGACAGATGTCTAAAAAAAAAAATTGCTAAAATCAGTGATTTTTAGTGATTTAAAAAAAGAAAAAAGAAAAAAGAAAAAAAGAAAAGAAAAAAAAGAAAAAAGAAAGAAAAAAAAAGAAAAAGAAAAAGAAAAAGAAAAAAAAAGAACTTCCAATCAATTCAAATTTGTTTTGAAATACAGCAAAGTATTTTGCTTATTGGAAATATTAAATTTAATCTATTATTAACTTAAAATTAAAACTAAAACAAAAACCTTCACCAAAAAATTTTCATTTTAAACCTTAGGTATTGCGTTTAAATATATATATATATATATATATATATATAGTGTAACCCAGATATAAGAGAGCTGTTGGGACCAGAGACGAGGTCTCTTATATCCGGGTTTCTCTTATATCCGGGTTTGATCTATTTTGTTTTATTAACACAGGCTCTAATTTGGGACCAGAGAAAATCTCTCTTATATCCGGGTTACACTGTGTGTGTGTGTGTGTGTGTGTGTGTGTGTGTGTGTGTGTGTGTGTGAAAGAGGGAGAGCGCAGGATAAACTATTTCTATCTCAATAAAAAAGAGTAATTCAGAATATCTGTGTGCCCTGCATAGGATCAAAGTGTAGTACCTGTGTACTCATTGAAAAGTGTTACACAAACATGCACTATATATGTGGAGGGGTGCTGAAAAATTCTTGTCCTAACCAACAATAGATTCAATAAAAAATAATTCTAACATTGGTCAGATTTGGGAAAGTAAACAAGGCTGAGAACTTTTCAGAGCCCCCTTTGTGTGTGTGTGTGTGTGTATATATATATATATATATATATATAATGTGTACATAGGTGATAGAAACATTCTAGACAATACTGTTATTCAAAGAAAATGCACACACAGCTATTAGTCACTAATAGACTACTGATTCAACCAGTTGGCTTTATGTTAGCTACCCATATTGAATTATTACATTAACTTTTCTAATGCTGTACTGGAATGGCTGTGCAATCTTTACAATATACAACAAATCCAAGCAAGATGCCTGCACAAAATTTTGAGTCATGCTTGGCAAGTCCAAGAGACTGACAAGGCTTCAAATTTTAGGCTAAATTTCTTGTGTTTCAAGGTTAATTGAATGATGGTTCAAGATGATAAGCATTCAGGTTGACCATTAAAATAAAAAAATAAAAAAATGCGGGGAAAATATTGCAAACTCAGCCATGAGAGCTGTTACCAAACAATCCATCAGCTATCTAACATGATTGAATTCAGTTATGGAACCTGGCAAGAGATCCTAATTTAGGAACTGTCTCATACCATCTCTCTCATTCACTCACACATCACATATACTTGAGTAGCATGAAACTTTTAAAGACTTAATTTTGAAGATAATTTTAAGAGGGTTGCAACATACACAAGATATAAAATTAACGCATGTACTGCTGGCCCTGGCTACACCGTTGACCAAACTGTATATCCATTTACTGTGTAGTCAAATTAATACCAAGTTTTATAAGCTTGGATGTGCTGGTGGCATGATGGATAGTGGCTGAGAATTGGAGATCGGTGAGCCGAGTTGGGTTTGTTATATTCACTTATGTGAAAATGCCTTTAGGAAAGGTATGAATTCATCTGTTTTCCCCCTCAGCTATGGGTTAATTAGTATGACTTGTATCATTAAATCATTATCATTTCCCCAGAATTATTAAAATCTCAAAATATTTTATGGCTTTTTAAATAATCTACCAAAGGTTGATAAGCCATAAAAAACAAGCAAAAACAAATCAACCAAGTCTAAGATTAAACATTATCTTTCCTGTATATTCTCATAAACTGCACTTCTTACACAAACAACTTCCTTCAGTAATCCTCCACACTGAGTGAATCTTCAGTGGTTGTGTAGGGGTGAACATTAGTTAAAAAAAAAAAAAATGTTATTTTTCAAGCAACTTCATATCTTTTTCAGCAAAGAACTGCCCTTTGCAGTCTTCCAAGGGATTGAATTGCTTTTTTGTAAAGATGAGAATAAAAATGATAATTCAAAAGTTGTAACATGTGGCAAATACGACAGATGAGTGAACACTTATCAGACAAGCTGTAACCATTTTTGTTTAGTCACCAAACAAACATTTGGTCTCGTATTATCCTGATAGAAGATTACAGGCTTTCACGTAATTTTGGGGGAAAATAAAGACTTTTATTGATTGCTGCCTTTCGTTGGCTGAATTAGTAGTATTTGTTTAAATCAATCATAGGGGTACTTAAAAGGAGCACATAGTGAAGAACACTCTTACAATCCTACCATAAACAAAATGTCAGCTTTTAGGGATGAAAAGGAAAATTGGTTCTCAGTGTCATGTTTGACAGTTATTCTCACCCATATCTATCTTACATATATTTTACAAGTCTACCATTTGTCCATGCTTTGAATATTGTCGCCACATATAGTCTAGTGCTTCTGCTATATATTTAGTGATCTTGATAAAATTCAAAGAAGAATCTGCAATGTCATTACTCCTGAACGCGTTCGCATGGTCATCAGTGTTAGCAGCCGCCACCTTTGACACCTTTGCTGCTGAAACATCGCGTTTTCCTGACGTTCCGTTTGTGTGTTTGTCTTATCGGTTGGCCGCCGCCTTAGTGTTTTACTTATTGCCGGCTAAGTCGAACCACTCGCCACTTGTGGATATTGAAGTTTTTTCGTCGGTGTCATCCGTTGCTTTCGTGTGGTCCCATGCTTGTCAACAAGTTGTCGTTTGTCGTCCAAAATTCCCGTTGTGCATGTTTCAGTCCAGAGGTCATTTCGGTCAAGGGAGACATGTCTTGGAGTAATCCTCGCGTCCCTTCCAAGCGCTCGCTTCAGTGATCTCAGCTTTATGTCACTCTCCCACTGCCATAATGTATCTTCCCTGTACCTTTTCTATAAATACGCTCATGGTAATTCTACTGATGAACTTTCTTGTATGGGGTTTCATTTTTAAAAGTTATTTTTATTTCCTGTGGACAAATTGCACATATGGGAACTAGTTAAGGCTACATAGAAACTTTGAGGTATTATGGTGGCTCTAGTAAGAATGGTAAGTAAGAATATGTTGTTTTGGTGGAAGGAATACTGTGGTATGTTTGGGTCAGTAATTGTGGCTTGCTAAGTTTAAGATAAGACAGATTGAGGACCAGCCTTCCCCTATCCCTCCTCTTGGCCTTGTGTCAAACTTTTGTATTTGCAAAATAAATATTACTTTCTTCTATGGTACCTAAACTGTGAATTTAAGCACAGTACTAGATTGGCAACATCATTTTACAGTTGAAATGCTTAGAGGCTAACAGTTTCTTCTTTGACACTTACTTGTGGAACTCTTTTCAAGCTTCGTGCTTTTCAATCAAGTTTGATCTTCAAAAATTTAAATGCAATGTCAATCATTATCTTTGGTCTTCTTAATTTGTGTTCTTTTGTTGTTTTCAATCCTTAATAATGGTTTTCTTTTATTCTTTCACACTCAGTCTGTGTGTTAGTGGCTTTGTTACCTTGCTTGGGGTGAAATGATTAAAAAAAATCAGCCTTCAGTAGTGGTAGTTTGAAATCATTACACCTGCATTCCAACTGGTTATAATGTATTCACTTTTCATTGAGCATCAAAATTTGTTAAAAAAATAAATAAAAAAATAATAAAGTCACTTCTGCTAACAGCAAAATGATCAAATACAGAAAAAGTGATTTCAAAGGACCAACTTATATTCTTTTCCAGTTACCCAATTGTTGTTGGCAGACAGAAAGCTAAATTAAGCCTCATGACACACAGGTCTATTTCAGTTTCATTCAAATTGTGTTTGTATGCATGTATGCGCATATTTTAATACAATGACAGAGTTAAAAACATTTCTACAAAATTTAAAAAAGAAAAACTTGAAAAAAATAATTCTATTTATTACTAAATAATTTCTGAAAAATTCCATAAAATCTTATAATTACCCGATCTTAAGTTAAAAAAAAAACAACAAAAAAACAAAACAAACAAAAACTGCTTATTCTCTCCAATTTTATATTATTGCTCAGCCCAATGTAAGAACTGTCCAGACTAAGTGGGAAGGGAATGTGTATGTGTGCAACTCACTCACACTCAACACAGACATATACATTGCATGCGCACATACAAAGTCACACACAGTACATCAGTGACAGAGAATCAGCTCTTTTTTTATAATATAAATGTATTGTAGAAGGTACACATCAAAGCGACTAACATAATCAAGTTAGTACAAATGATTCCTCTCTTGATTTGAATATTTCCAGCATGTTCAGTCTCCCAAATTGTATAATGTTGATTTTAATTATTTTCAATTTATCATATGATTTAATCGCTATCATTCTGCCTCAACTAGCCGAGCTGAAGTTTGGAGCATCATTCAACAAATCTCCAGCATCAAATGCCACAAACCAATTTTAACAAGTTTGATCGTTTACAGTACCTTTAAAACTGAACAAATTTTCGTTTTGCATGTGAGTCAAATTTTACCTTTCTTAAAATAAAAAGCAAACGAAAAAAAAATAATCATCATTGCCATTAATGGTGATATATTTTCTTCCATTCTTAATGTCAGGTAAGATACTGCACTGTTATATAATATCACCTACAATATGACAGTAAATGCTGGACAATTTCCCCACTGATGAAGAGACTTGAAGCAACAGAAATGTTGTTCTACAGAAGGATGCTGAGCAACGACGAAGTTTTAGAGAAAATGGAAACAAAAAGGAAACTTATACTTAACATCAAAAAGAGACAGTTGAAATTTCTAGGGCACATAATGAAGAAAGAGGGTTTGGAAAACTTGATACTCACAGGACAGCTAGAAAAACAACGCATTATAGCCTATACTGATCTTGAGTAAATGGGTGGCAGAGCAAGGTTTAGGAGAGATAACAAAAGGACACAATTTGAATCATTTATTAAAAGCTACAATGGACAGGAAATTGTGGAGAGACATGGTCGCCTAAAGGGATACGGCATATAGATGAAGAAGGTAAGGTATTGTTTACTCGGACCGGTACTTTGTCCTTATGATTTTTAATGTCAGAATCGATAAATAAAAATATGCCACCGACTAAAAAGACACTCACAGATGGCCGTGATTTGAACATAACAACCTAGATGAGCAATCTGGTCCGAATAGCAAAAAGTACACATTAAAAATACGCCGCCAATTAACAAATAATTAAAAAGTGCTCGATGACTCGATATTACAGTTAAAATACAAATAAGAAGGCGACATGTTTTGTTTTAATTGAGTTAGTTAAAAAGTAATGACATTTTACACAAAAAAACAAAACCGACCTTTTACCTAATACAATAATTATGCAAAAACAGCAAAACTCAAAAAAAAAAAAAAAAAAAAAAAGTCTAAAATTAAACATTTCAGTCAAGAAAGATTATAGAGTGGAATGATTGCTTTGGTAAAGTTTTTTTCTTTATTATTACAGAGGGGAGACACGGTTATTCTTGGACCATAATTTGTGATGAATTTAAACAAAAATGAGAATCGAGTACGTACATTTTAGTAACTTGGGTTGTTTACACACTAAAACTGTATTTTTAAGCGATTAGGAATTTATTTTTATTAAAGAATTTCCTTTGTTCTCAACAAGTAAGTCTTCTTTACTCTACGGCGAAATAATTCAGTTTTAAAAAGAAATAAAAAAGGTAAAAAGTAAAAAAAACAAAAAACACTTGTTCAATTTATCGAGACAAGTTCCGAAGGGATGACGTGGGTCAGGTGCTTGAACGTTTAAACAAAACTTTTCGACACTTGAAACATTCATAGAAAATGATAAATACCCGTTTGAAATTAAATTGGCTTCCATACGTAGCTAAAGAAAGAATAGAGAGAGAGCACCTGTTGTTGCGCACACCTGTCCCCAAATAAAATATGGAGTCAGTCCTTAATTGGTAATAATGAATAAACGGTTGGGACATAAAAAAAAGTCAACAGTCAAATTTTAAACATAACTTGGTATAAAAATAGATTTTGAATTTTGATTGATGACATCTATTTTTTTTTTTTTACTCTGTGAATAAAACAACACTGTTATTGATAATAAAAAAAATGGAATAAAAAACGGTTTTAAAAATCGATACTTAAAAGAAAACTAAAAGGAATTTTTAAGATAAGAATGCTTAAAAAATCTTCAACAATTGTTGGATTCTTTTTTATGCTTACTTTAGAGCTAAATAACCTATATTCTGTTTCGTAAAAATTGGTAATTTATTTTAGGACAATTTTATTTTATTTTTTAAAAAGCATTTCTTTTAAAACACTAACAGGGTTAAGTGTAGTAGCAGTGATGAGAGGAGTGTTTTCAGTTGTTGGAAATAAACAAAAACTTTTCTCAATATTTAATAAATAAAAAAAAGATGTCTTACCGATTTAAAATACTCAATGTTTATCAGATGTTAAAAATATAAATAAAATACAAAAAGGTTGTCAGTTTCCAAGTATTGAAAACAAAAAAAATGAAGAATAATAAACACGAGAAGGCAAGAACTAGATTTTTTCAATAATACCAAAATAAATCGACACACACACACACACACACACACACACACACGTTCAGAATCCACAGGATAATAAATAAACACATTTTACGGTTTTGTTTTTATTACAAAAATGATTACTTAAGTCTTAACTCCAGTGTTTGTTTTGTTTTTTAAGCTAAAACTTCCTTATTGAATTATAAATGAAAAGAAATATTAAGAAGCGTAATTTAAAATTATGGAGGGATAACAAATAAAGATAAGAAAATAAATATAGTAAAAAAAAAAAAAAAAAAGAGAAAATAAACAAACAATTCGGAAACAAAATAACTCAATGTGTAAAGTTTTAAAAAATATCAGATTTTTAAAACAAAATAAAATATAAAATCAAACCAAAGTAAATATTTCCATTCAGATTTAAAGAAAATATACCCCCCCTAAAAAAAAAACAAAAAACAAAAACAATATTTAATAATCAGATAAAAACTTATTTATTTTATTATATAAATTGTTGGGTAAATAAAAAAAAACAAACGTTACCGATTTTATGGAAACAAAAGGTCCATTTTTATTTTTTTATGATCTCGATAAAAATGAAAGGCAAAAATATTTGCTCAATGGAAAAAAAACTGAAAAAGAAAACATAGAAATATGATACATTCCCTATTCACAGTGCAATAAATAAACAATACATATCTGTTTCGTCCTATTTTCATAAAACAGAATAGAAAAATAAAATAGATAGATAGATCATAAAAACTAAAGATTAACGGTCAAGAACTTATATAAACAATAACATTGAAAATTAAAAAAAAAAAGAAAAATTTCTCTTGAACACGCACCCAACGAACAGGATAGACATGGGTCACAATAAAATCCTTCATTGAAAAACGATAAATAATTACATTTAAATTAACAGGTGGTAATTTAAGTATTTTAGAGATGAAAATATTACATACCTTGCAAAGCTAAAGTTTTCTGCCATATCTCCTCGATTACCGTTGCTATGTTTTTGGTAAAATCTCAAGTACACCCAACTTACGACAATACCCCAGCCAAACATGAACGGGTAGGGTCCGTCTAGGGCACCAACAAGTCGCAGTACAATTGATAGAATAAGCAATAGTAGAGGGATGTGAGTATTTCGGAGCTTTCCCAAAGGTGACGTGATAAGAATGTGATCGGGCATCACCTGTTTGACTGCGACAGAAAATCCGGCAATGTATCCGGGGAGCCCGTGAATATGCGTGTGGAACAGGTACATCTCATGGCGACTTATGAAGTAGATGAGAATATACAGAAAAGAAGTGAGTAGTGCCACGCCCACGTTGACTACAACAAAGAAGAGCAGCATGTCCAAGGTCCCCCAGAGGGGTTCCAGCAGTTTTCCACACAAAATAAGCACAGCAACATCAATGACAACATCCCAAAAGTGTAACTCGACAAAACAGTGCGTCATATACGTCCAAATCCAGAAATTGGGTGGCATTACATAGCCCGGAGTTACAGTTAGATAAGGAATGGCAGCTCTAATGAAGGACAAGACATAGCCAAGGGTTACTGCCACAGCTACAAACTTCACAACAATGCTACTCTTGCCAAAAGCCACCGAAATTTGCTCTCGTATTAAGGGTAGGTTTCTCTCCACCACGGGCGTCGCCATCTTGTTCGGTATTATTACCAGCCAAACATCTACTTCCGGCTACTTCCGGTTTCACTCACTCACTGAAAAATCATGTGTTGACATTATGATTAAAACTAAAAGCAAAAGAGAAGTTGAAATTTTTTTTTTATTATCTCATATTACAAATAAACTTTTTAAAAAATTAAACAATATTTTTTACTAAGAAAAGTTTTATAAGAACTCACACAGACGATTTAAAAAAAATAGAAATTTTGTGATACTTTTTATATGTCTCTCTTAAAAAAAAAATACTTTTTTTTTTCTTTATCCAACTTTTTGTAGCTGTCGAATATTGGATTACATATTTTTGTTTTGTTTCTGAAATATTTCAACATTTTTAAATTTATATTTTGGTTCCACTTAAAAGGTTACTGATGTGGTGTTTCCTTTTTTCTTTTTAACATGTTTTATTTTTCTGTGAGCTCAAAAAAAAAAAACAAGAAAGAAAAAAATTTTTACAATTAATAAAAATAAAAAATAAATAAAAATAATGTCCCGTGGCATTTTTTTTTATCATTGTACTTATCGTAATTATGAACATGTGTATATCAAAGTAAACAACAAATCCTTTTTTTAAATAAAAGAAAAAATAGTCAAATTTGAAGCTACAAAAAATTAAGCATTTTTAAGAGAATGCCTCAGCGCGCACCTACACACACACACGGAGTAAATTATGTACAATTGTTAAAATTTTCAGTAATGGTATATAAATTTTCCCTAAAGGCTAAAAGTGAGAAAAAAAATTCTTTTTTTTAACTTATTTTAATAATCCTATGCCCTGTTTATTTTGTAGTAGACACGTCATTTGATCTTTTTCGTTGTTTTCTTTTTTGCATTACTTTCATTTCAAAATTTGGATTAAATTTATTAATAATAATATGAGACCAGGCAAGGAACCACCAACTTTGTACTGCGAGACGCACTCATGAACCATACCACTGTCTAGGTTACGCACCTCGCCCACAACCCAATTACATACGCATTAATAAACTGTGTCATCTTCAAGTATTGTATTTATATTTGATAAAGACTGGAAAAGCGTGAAACGTAAAAAATAAAACAACAGACACCAAGAGATACATGAATTAAATAATTTATTTTATTTACTTTTTTTATCTTTTGTTACAATACTGCTCCTTTAACTAAAAGTAGTGGCAAACAAAATTTACACGTGTAAATGACAGGTCGTCATTGTTAATAAAAGCAGATGAAAACAAATAAATTTCAGCAAGGTGATATTTTCATCTGTTCTTAGTAACAAAGAATAGAAAATACACGAGTATGCATGTAAAAGAAAAAGACATTAAGTTAACAAATATTAATTGCGTGTGGGTGTGAAAAAGTTTGGTCATTAAGGGAGAATATATCCCACGATGGGGGCAAGTCTCTTGCTAATGTTAGTTCTATTGCATGTGAGAATGAAAAGACAGCTAGAGATGCAGGAAAAATGGTCAGTTCTTTGTATCGCTCCAGTAAGTACCTGACTCCTCTTTCTTTACCAGAGCCAGATCAGTCCGAAAATGGAGTACTCTTATCAAATTTGGCTGGAAGCTGCCCAGTACTCATTTTCCAGTCTCATGAGAGTTCAAAATCATCTCCGAGTCTTTATGGGTGATAAATTATTTTTCACTATCTAACCGCTCTCACACAGACGGGATGTGGCAAGCCTCTCACTGCTCTATTGCTACTTCCATGGAAAGTACTCGGACGAACTGCATTCCTTGGTTCTACCAGACCAAGGCTTCACGGCTTGGGCCCGTGCATTGGACCCGGGCTTTGCCCTGCGCACTGTAGTAAACCACCCACATTCCCTCCGTATTCCATCAGTGAGAAGTAATTTCCATTCAAATGGCTTTTTTCCCATGAACCACTGACTGCTATATGAAACACTCTTAAAAAGATGTTTCCACGATCACTATGGCTAGCTTAGACCAGCTCTGACAAACTAAGACCAGTGGCTCGAGTGAAGTTCTTGTGAACCAATGCTCTGTGGAAGCAATTTCCCTCATGTTCAAGTCTAGGGTTAACCATTATCTTCCCCTCCTATCCATATAAAATATCACTTAATGTAATACTCTACCTTGAGTGGCCTCTGGGATTTGTATCAGGTGAACCAACTTGCAAAAAGAAAACAAGTGTCTCTGTAAAAAGGACAAATAAAATGTTGAACTCTGTTGGTGAGTTAAAGAGTAAGTGATGTGTATGATCTAAGCCAGTGGTTCCCAAACAATACTGCATGCCTCTTAGGTGTGACAGAAGAGGGTAACAGGTGAGGCAGAATGATTGAAAGACAATCAAAGATTTAGAAACAGATTCAAAAAATTCCTATGCTAAAAATAAATATGATTTAAAAATTTAAAATATTATTATGGATTACTTGTAATTGCAGGCATGAGTCCCAGTATAAATAGTTATAAATAATTATTGATTGATTTTATCATTGTGATATTTTTGCATTATATCAAGTATTAAGAATATAGTAACTAGGCTCTGCAAATTGGAGTAGAGAGTTATCAATGATAATGTTCTGACTTTGAATCCATGGTTATCTCCTTTTAATACTCTCACTGAACCTTTTTTGCCATAAGGCTGCTTGCACGTTTTTAGTTTTGGATTTTCAGTTCTGACAAATATCAAAAAAAAAAAGGGAAAGGATTCTTTGTGTTGATGAGAGTTTGTTTATCTCAAATTAGGTCCAATATAAAGGAGATTACTTATCAAAAACAAACTCATGCCTTTCATTAAATTTGTGTAGTTATTTGTGTTATATATTATACTTAACGCAGTATTTGTCATTTTTTATTTTTAAATGTACTTTTTATCACATAAAGGAGCACTGATTTTAGCGTCCTATCTTGATATCGGCCCACAGTAAAAGAGAGCTAGCAAATCAAATTGATATTCACAACATGAAGTGTAAGCAAATTTTCATTCCAAAAATGTGGCCCTGAGAAAAAAGTTTGTGAACTGTTCATATAGGTGATCATGACTCTCCACAATTTCCTGTCCCTTGCAGCTATAAATAAATTCTGTCTTTTCTTTATTTATAAACTCTGTTCTGCCATTCATTTTCTCAAGCTCGTCAAGTGTATGCTACCAGCTGCTTTCCTCTGTCCTTCTTGCCTTCAATCTGTCCTGTGAGCATCACATTTTCCAAGCCCTCTTTCCTCATTATGTAGGTTATGCGTTGTTTTCCTCTGTCCTTCTTGCCTTCAATCTCTTCTGTGAGCAACAAATTTTCCAAGCTCTCCTTGGAATGTGCCCCAGAATTTTCAACTGTCTCTTCCGGAGGTTAAGTATAATTTTCTTTTTTCTTTCTATTTTCTCTAAAACCTCGTCATTGCACACATGTTCCATCCATGGTATAATTATTGACTGATTTTATCATTGTGATATCTTTGCATTATATCAAGTATTAAGAATATAGTTACTCGGCTCCGCAAATTGGAGGAGAGAGTTATCAATGATAATTCTGACTTTGAATGTGCAGTTATCTCCCTTTAACCATGTATCTGCTTTTCTTTTAAATGTTTTTTTTATCACATAAAATTTGGTGAGGCACAGGCAAATTTTCAACACAAAAATGTGTTCCAGAGAAAACATTTGGGAATCCCTGGTCTAAGCCATATGCAGCTACTAGAGAAGCACTGATTTTAGCGTCCTATCTTGATATCTGCCCAAAGTAAAAGAGAGTTAATGACTTGAAATTCACAACATGTATGTGCATCTTTTTTTGTTTTTCTGCTCTCTATTAACCACCACAGGGATCCTTCCCTGCATCCCATAGGATGTCTGAAGGCCAACTTCTCGAGAGCTCCTTTCTGCGGCTGCTCGGTCTCACGCTGTCTGCTGACCTGAGATGGAACAAATACATCGAGTCAATTGCTTCATCCACCGCAAGGAAAGTTGGCTCCCTGTGCCGAGCCAGGAAATTTTTCTCCCCGGAATCGATCCTCCAAATCTATAAATCGACCATTCGCCCTTGCATGGAGTATTGCTGCCATATATGGTCTGGAGCCCCTGCTGTTTGCCTCAGGGTTCTTGATAAGATCCAGAGACGGATATGCAACATAATTGGCCCTGATCTGTCATCTCGTCTGCAGTCGCTCTCTCACAGATGCGCCGTTGCCTCGATCTGTCTTTTTTACAAATACTTTCACGGTAATTGCTCCGATGAGCTGCTTTCGCTGGTCCCCAGGCCTCATGAATTTAAGAGTCCTACGAGGCTGGCATCCCATTCTCACCCCTTCACCGTTGAAACTGCTAGATATAGATGTCTCTTCTACTCCAATAGCTTCATGTCTTGCACATCTCACCTGTGGAACTCCCTTCCTTATTCCTGTTTCCCTGACAAATATAATCTCCAACTATTTAAGTGTAACGTCAATCGACATCTCCAGTTGCCTTGATCTATCCACTTCCCTTCTCCACATCCTTTCCCCTTTCATTCCTATCTGCTCTCGCTCCAAATCTTCTGTAACCCCCTTGCCTTGATCGATCCACTATCTTTCTCCACATCCTCTCCTTTACCACTCCTACCTGCTCTTCCTCCAAACCTTCTGTAACCCCTTGCATGTTAGTGGCTTCCAGCCTTGCTTGGGGTGAAAAGCTTAAAAAAAAAAACATACCCAAAAACTGAAAAGGGTTTGTTGCTGGTGACTGGTTTATCTATCATGTCTAGTAAAAAATTTTAACATTGGCTACACTTTAAAGAAATATTAAACATTTTCGATCACTGACCAGAAAGTTTGAAGGAAAGAAGTGAAACTAAACAATGTCAGGCACAAGATCAACTAGAGAAGATAAAACATATTTTATACAGGGATTTAATCAAACTGTTATCCTCATCTTTATTTTTTTATATTATCTTTTTATATATTTGGTTATATTCTTGGATGTTTAAACAGAACCCTTATGAAAAGTTAAGCGGAAAAATGCAACTATTCTCCTTACAATTACCCAAGAGCAAAGATTTTAACACTTTCACTGCTACTCATTTGCCCAGTGCAATTAGATATGAAACTACCATAACAAAAACTTATGGATATGAAACTACCATAACAAAAACTTATGGATATGAAACTACCATAGAAAAATCGAGGCAGACTAATAATTTGCATGATAGAAAAGTTAGAATTTTCCGTTGGTGCAACGGGACACTCATACCAGCGGTATGCAAAAAACGTAAGTTTCCGTACTTAGCCAGCTGGAGCAAGATAAGAAAAACGAAGATCTCTGTAGTTAGCAGCAGAAGTGTTAATAATCTAAGAGGTGTTCAGACGACAGTAGCATGCAGTGGGTGTGACAGCCCCGGGCATCCATATTGAGAGGGCATCTGAGCAAAGAGTGAAAAAAAATTCAGTTTTTGAAATTGTTAATTTCATTGGACAAGTGTTCTACAGTCCTACAAGCTGGTGTGAATGTGTCTTGACAATGAAGACCAGAGTAGCCCCCCCCCCCTCACCTACTTAAGTCTTCGAGGCATACAATCAAGGGTTTTGCCCTGAGCATCACCAAACCTCTGCAAGTCACTGTCAGACAACCTTTCCTCAATAAAACTTGACTCTGAGCTTATTTGTAGCAATGCCATGTCTGACACAGGGCAATAAAAAGCGAATGTTCTAGAAAAAAACTTCTTTGAATAATTTTTCACCAATCAGAAGAATGAAATTTAAAATCTGGAATAATTTGAAAAGATAAACTGTGTGAATCTGCAAACCTAAACAAAAAAAGTTTACTGGCCATGTCGTCAGGATAGATAATCAATCACACAAATGTATGGACAAACACATCAATTAACATTTTTAGCTTAGAATAAGAAGATTCTGAAATACAAAGTAGTCAATCCAAACGACGGACAAAGTACTTTAAAAACCAAAGTACCTCACAGCCAACCAAAAAACTTTGAACAACATAATTTCAAATGGTGATTTTCTAAGCATATCTTAGATGTGGAACAAGGCCAAAAGTATGTAGCACTCAGTGAGGATCAAACTCACTACTCAGTCATAATTGTCCGAGTGAACAACATAACTTCAAATAGTGATTTTCTAAGCATAGCTTAGATGTGGCACAAGGCCAAAAGTATGGAGCACCAGTGAGGTTTGAACTCACTACTCAGTCGTAATTGTCCTAGCAAGTAACATAGCTTCAAATGGAAACCAGACACAGATTGCTATTACTAAAATTTCTCATTCTGCCTTTGTCATCAACAAGATTCTTAGATATTATTACAAATGATTTCGACTCCCCACAGAATATTAAGAACAACATGTGAACTTGAAAGACATTTTCTTTAAACAGTTTCATTTTTATCAGGCATTCAATTTCACAGTAAATAATTGTCCTGCTTTTCTTCTTTCTTTTTTTTAATAATTTCACCCCAAGCAAGGCAATAAAGCCACTAAGATGAAAGAGGGGGTACTGAGTGTGAAAGAATATGAGAAAGGGAAAAATATGATTAAGGAGAGAAAACAATAAAAGAACAAGAATTAAGAAGACAGAAGATGACAATTGACATTGCATTTAAATTTTAATTGTTTCTCTCCCATCAAGGCAATAAAGCCACTAAGATGCAAGGGCTTATTGATTGTGAAAGGATAAAGAAAACCACTGTTAAGGAGAGAGAAAAATAAAAGAAGTGGAATTAAGAAGACAGAAGATAATGACTGACATTGCATTTAATTTTTTAAATATCAAGACTGGAAGGCAAGAAGCTAGAAAAGTGTACCCCAAGCGAGAAATGAGAGAGAAGAAACTATCAGCATAGAACTTATGATTACATCTCGCCACTTCAATTGTAAAACAATGTGTTGTGGATTCCGGGATGAATCCGATATCAATGAATAACAAACGCCAGGAATGGATAAGGAAAATAAATGTATTAACATAATAATACAAACTGGTAATATGGGTTAGTAGATCCAGGAATGTGGGTTAGTAGCAATAATATATATACAGTCTTGGTATTGAAGTATCGTGGTATGACTCCTTACTGAGTCTACGTGCTCGCTAACGGTAACTCTTGTGCTACACTCCTCTATTACAGACTGTCCGGGTATTCACTGGTACATGTATACCTCGGTTGAGTCCATTTGTGTGAAAAGGGGAGACCCCTCATTACAATGAGACCTAGTTGCCAATCTAGTATTGTGCTTAAATTAATTAAGTCAAGGTATGGCAGAGAAAAGCTCTTCAGAACAATTACGACAAAAATATTTATGCAAAAGGCACAGGGAAGCTATGTTATATGGGAAAGTATCTGAAGCCGAGATGCCATGTGAGGACCAGTAACATTGCAGATGCAAGGGGTTACTGAGAATGAAAGAAACAGAGAACAGAGCTGGTACATACAACCTCCAAACCTGATTGAGGGCCCCAGGCAGTGCTTTTTGACCCTCATTATCTTTGCTTTTTCTCATCTACATTTATATGTTACAAATTAAACTAAACTCAACTGACAATTAAAGGACAAAATCTTTTGCAGATTTTGACATCATTCTGGCGTCTTTTTAAATCCAAATCCGTGAATTTGTTTCGCTGATACTAAGTCTCAAAAAACACCATTTGTTTCATCCATAATGTTGAATGTGTTAAAAGTATTCAACTTTCGAGCAAGAGAAATCTCAAGATGATGTTAAAAACTGCCGTGAAACATTATTGACTTATTTAAGATGGAATGATCTAGTATGACATGTCCCTAATTTGCACGGAGGAAAGTAAAAAATTATCCATACTCTTGTTTTTTCAATTGTTATGGTGAAAATGCGAATAATCTTTTTACTTACCTTCATATTTAGATACATTGTATTTATTTTCAATTATTCTAGTTAAATTGTTCATCTATATTGCATATGATCCATTATTGTACATAATTAGGTTACAATAAAATCTGTATTTGATATGAATACTACCTTATGATATAGTAGAGTAGGGGAGGGGCTCATATCATAGTGTGGTAGGGGATGAGACACTTGCACTGATCCTGTCAGAGAGGACAATAAAAGAACAAAATTCAAAGAGCAAGAAGATGACGATTGACATTAGAAATTTGACTAATTTTATTTTTATTTATTTTTTTAATTTTATTCATACAGATGGATAAAATTCCCATATACTTTATTCAATTCACAAGGGCAGACTGTTCCCATTCTGCTGTTTTTAAAAAGGGATGACACTGTCATTTCATCCTTCGCTTTTTTTAACCAGAAGGCTGAAGAGTACAGCAGGGAATATAAAACAATCAAGATAGAGAGACAATAGTTCATATAAATCAGTGTCATTTGTGGGATGGCCACACCTTGTCATTGTTTTTATAATTCTGTTTCAAATCTTCTTCTTCCGAGATATATTTCCATTGCATTGTTATATTAAACACATAAAATTTTGAACATGAAAAGGCATTGAGCAAAAGTGATTTATAAAATACCACAATTAATCAACAAACCCACCGAATGTCTCAAATTATAAAGGGAATGGATTAATTAAACAGTTCGTTGGCTTTTATTTTAATAGTGAATTCTCGATCTCAGCATTATTTAATCTCAATAAATTGTTTCAAGACTTTTGATTCATTGCATTCAGTATGAAAAATTTGTGACAATTACTATTATTTTTACATTCATTACACTAGTTGATATATAATAATATACAAGGAGTAGCTCTATAAGTAATGCCTCCTACTTATTTCCATGGAAAATATAACAGATATACAGAGCACAATAACACCATTGGATAGAGCAAGTTGAAAAAGACTATTTATTTTGTTATGTAATCACTAAAATTACTATCATTTTCAGATTCATTACACTAGTTGATATATAATAATATAAAAGGAGTTGCTCTATAAGTAATGCCTCCTACTTATTTCCATGGAAAATACAACAGATATACAGAGCACAATAACACCATTTGATAGAGCAAGTTGAAAAAGACTATTTATTTTGTTATGTAATCACTAAAATTACTATCATTTTCAGATTCATTACACTAGTTGATATATAATAATATAAAACGAGTTGCTCTATAAGTAATGCCTCCTACTTATTTCCATGGAAAATACAACAGATATACAGAGCACAATAACACCGTTGGATAGAGCAAGTTGAAAAAGACTATTTATTTTGTTATATAATCACTAAAATTACTATCATTTTCAGATTCATTACACTAGTTGATATATAATAATATAAAAGGAGTTGCTCTATAAGTAATGCCTCCTACTTATTTCCATGGAAAATACAACAGATATACAGAGCACAATAACACCATTTGATAGAGCAAGTTGAAAAAGACTATTTATTTTGTTATGTAATCACTAAAATTACTATCATTTTCAGATTCATTACACTAGTTGATATATAATAATATAAAAGGAGTTGCTCTATAAGTAATGCTTCCTACTTATTTCCATGGAAAATACAACAGATATACAGAGCACAATAACACCATTGGATAGAGCAAGTTGAAAAAGACTATTTATTTTGTTATGTAATCACTAAAATTACTATCATTTTCAGATTCATTACACTAGTTGATATATAATAATATAAAAGGAGTTGCTCTATAAGTAATGCCTCCTACTTATTTCCATGGAAAATACAACAGATATACAGAGCACAATAACACCATTTGATAGAGCAAGTTGAAAAAGACTATTTATTTTGTTATGTAATCACTAAAATTACTATCATTTTCAGATTCATTACACTAGTTGATATATAATAATATAAAACGAGTTGCTCTATAAGTAATGCCTCCTACTTATTTCCATGGAAAATACAACAGATATACAGAGCACAATAACACCATTTGATAGAGCAAGTTGAAAAAGACTATTTATTTTGTTATGTAATCACTAAAATTACTATCATTTTCAGATTCATTACACTAGTTGATATATAATAATATAAAAGGAGTTGCTCTATAAGTAATGCCTCCTACTTATTTCCATGGAAAATACAACAGATATACAGAGCACAATAACACCATTGGATAGAGCAAGTTGAAAAAGACTATTTATTTTGTTATGTAATCACTAAAATTACTATCATTTTCAGATTCATTACACTAGTTGATATATAATAATATAAAAGGAGTTGCTCTATAAGTAATGCCTCCTACTCATTTCCATGGAAAATACAACAGATATACAGAGCACAATAACACCGTTGGATAGAGCAAGTTGAAAAAGACTATTTATTTTGTTATATAATCACTAAAATTACTATCATTTTCACATTCATTACACTAGTTGATATATAATAATATAAAAGGAGTTGCTCTATAAGTAATGCCTCCTACTCATTTCCATGGAAAATACAACAGATATACAGAGCACAATAACACCGTTGGATAGAGCAAGTTGAAAAAGACTATTTATTTTGTTATATAATCACTAAAATTACTATCATTTTCACATTCATTACACTAGTTGATATATAATAATATGAAAGGAGTTGCTCTATAAGTAATGCCTCCTACTCATTTCCATGGAAAATACAACAGATATACAGAGCACAATAACACCGTTGGATAGAGCAAGTTGAAAAAGACTATTTATTTTGTTATATAATCACTAAAATTACTATCATTTTCACATTCATTACACTAGTTGATATATAATAATATAAAAGGAGTTGCTCTATAAGTAATGCCTCCTACTTATTTCCATGGAAAATACAACAGATATACAGAGCACAATAACACCATTGGATAGAGCAAGTTGAAAAAGACTATTTATTTTGTTATGTAATCACTAAAATTACTATCATTTTCAGATTCATTACACTAGTTGATATATAATAATATAAAAGGAGTTGCTCTATAAGTAATGCCTCCTACTCATTTCCATGGAAAATACAACAGATATACAGAGCACAATAACACCGTTGGATAGAGCAAGTTGAAAAAGACTATTTATTTTGTTATATAATCACTAAAATTACTATCATTTTCACATTCATTACACTAGTTGATATATAATAATATAAAAGGAGTTGCTCTATAAGTAATGCCTCCTACTTATTTCCATGGAAAATACAACAGATATACAGAGCACAATAACACCGTTGGATAGAGCAAGTTGAAAAAGACTATTTATTTTGTTATGTAATCACTAAAATTACTATCATTTTCAGATTCATTACACTAGTTGATATATAATAATATAAAAGGAGTTGCTCTATAAGTAATATCTCCTACTCATTTCCATGGAAAATACAACAGATATACAGAGCACAATAACACCGTTGGATAGAGCAAGTTGAAAAAGACTATTTATTTTGTTATATAATCACTAAAATTACTATCATTTTCACATTCATTACACTAGTTGATATATAATAATATAAAAGGAGTTGCTCTATAAGTAATGCCTCCTACTCATTTCCATGGAAAATACAACAGATATACAGAGCACAATAACACCATTGGATAGAGCAAGTTGAAAAAGACTATTTATTTTGTTATGTAATCACTAAAATTACTATCATTTTCAGATTCATTACACTAGTTGATATATAATAATATAAAAGGAGTTGCTCTATAAGTAATGCCTCCTACTCATTTCCATGGAAAATACAACAGATATACAGAGCACAATAACACCGTTGGATAGAGCAAGTTGAAAAAGACTATTTATTTTGTTATATAATCACTAAAATTACTATCATTTTCACATTCATTACACTAGTTGATATATAATAATATAAAAGGAGTTGCTCTATAAGTAATGCCTCCTACTTATTTCCATGGAAAATACAACAGATATACAGAGCACAATAACACCATTTGATAGAGCAAGTTGAAAAAGACTATTTATTTTGTTATGTAATCACTAAAATTACTATCATTTTCAGATTCATTACACTAGCTGATATATAATAATATAAAAGGAGTTGCTCTATAAGTAATGCCTCCTACTTATTTCCATGGAAAATACAACAGATATACAGAGCACAATAACACCGTTGGATAGAGCAAGTTGAAAAAGACTATTTATTTTGTTATATAATCACTAAAATTACTATCATTTTCACATTCATTACACTAGTTGATATATAATAATATAAAAGGAGTTGCTCTATAAGTAATGCCTCCTACTTATTTCCATGGAAAATACAACAGATATACAGAGCACTATAACACCGTTGGATAGAGCAAGTTGAAAAAGACTATTTATTTTGTTATGTAATCACTAAAATTACTATCATTTTCAGATTCATTACACTAGTTGATATATAATAATATAAAAGGAGTTGCTCTATAAGTAATGCCTCCTACTTATTTCCATGGAAAATACAACAGATATACAGAGCACAATAACACCATTGGATAGAGCAAGTTGAAAAAGACTATTTATTTTGTTATGTAATCACTAAAATTACTATCATTTTCCGATTCATTACACTAGTTGATATATAATAATATAAAAGGAGTTGCTCTATAAGTAATGCCTCCTACTTATTTCCATGGAAAATACAACAGATATACAGAGCACAATAACACCATTGGATAGAGCAAGTTGAAAAAGACTATTTATTTTGTTATATAATCACTAAAATTACTATCATTTTCCGATTCATTACACTAGTTGATATATAATAATATAAAAGGAGTTGCTCTATAAGTAATGCCTCCTACTTATTTCCATGGAAAATATAACAGATATACAGAGCACAATAACACCGTTGGATAGAGCAAGTTGAAAAAGACTATTTATTTTGTTATATAATCACTAAAATTACTATCATTTTCACATTCATTACACTAGTTGATATATAATAATATAAAAGGAGTTGCTCTATAAGTAATGCCTCCTACTTATTTCCATGGAAAATACAACAGATATACAGAGCACAATAACACCATTGGATAGAGCAAGTTGAAAAAGACTATTTATTTTGTTATATAATCACTAAAATTACTATCATTTTCAGATTCATTACACTAGTTGATATATAATAATATAAAAGGAGTTGCTCTATAAGTAATGCCTCCTACTTATTTCCATGGAAAATACAACAGATATACAGAGCACAATAACACCATTGGATAGAGCAAGTTGAAAAAGACTATTTATTTTGTTATGTAATCACTAAAATTACTATCATTTTCACATTCATTACACTAGTTGATATATAATAATATAAAAGGAGTTGCTCTATAAGTAATGCCTCCTACTTATTTCCATGGAAAATACAACAGATATACAGAGCACAATAACACCGTTGGATACAGCAAGTTGAAAAAGACTATTTATTTTGTTATGTAATCACTAAAATTACTATCATTTTCAGATTCATTACACTAGTTGATATATAATAATATAAAAGGAGTTGCTCTATAAGTAATGCCTCCTACTTATTTCCATGGAAAATACAACAGATATACAGAGCACCATAACACCGTTGGATAGAGCAAGTTGAAAAAGACTATTTATTTTTTTATATAATCACTAAAATTACTATCATTTTCAGATTCATTACACGAGTTGATATATATAAATATATAAGGAGTTGCTCTGTAAGTAATGCCTCCTACTTATTTCCCTGGAAAATACAACAGATATACAGAGCACAATAATACCATTGGATAGAGCAAGTTGGAAAACACTGTTTATTTTGTTATATAATCACTAAAATTACTATCATTTTTAGATTCATTACACTAGTTGATATATAATAATATAAAAGGAGTTGCTCTATAAGTAATGCCTCCTACTTATTTCCATGGAAAATACAACAGATATACAGAGCACAATAACACCGTTGGATAGAGCAAGTTGAAAAAGACTATTTATTTTGTTATATAATCACTAAAATTACTATCATTTTCAGATTCATTACACTAGTTGATATATAATAATATAAAAGGAGTTGCTCTATAAGTAATGCCTCCTACTTATTTCCATGGAAAATACAACAGATATACAGTACACAATAACATCACTGGATAGAGAAAGTTGAAAAACACTATTTATTTTGTTATATAATCACTAAAATTACTATCATTTTCAGATTCATTACACTAGTTGATATATAATAATATAAAAGGAGTTGCTCTATAAGTAATGCCTCCTACTTATTTCCATGGAAAATACAACAGATATACAGTACACAATAACAGCACTGGATAGAGCAAGTTGAAAAAGACTATTTATTTTGTTATATAATCACTAAAATTACTATCATTTTCAGATTCATTACACTAGTTGATATATAATAATATAAAAGGAGTTGCTCTATAAGTAATACCCCCTACTTATTTCCATGGGAAATACAACAGATATACAGTACACAATAACACCACTGGATAGAGCAAGTTGAAAGAGACTATTTATTTTGTTATATAATCACTAAAATTACTATCATTTTCAGATTCATTAAACTAGTTGATGTATAATAATATAAACGGAGTTGCTCTATAAGTAATGCCTCCTACGCATTTCCATGGAAAATACAACAGATATACAGAGCACAATAACACCGTTGGATAGAGCAAGTTGAAAAAGACTATTTATTTTGTTATATAATCACTAAAATTACTATCATTTTCAGATTCATTACACTAGTTGATATATAATAATATAAAAGGAGTTGCTCTATAAGTAATGCCTCCTACTTATTTCCATGGAAAATACAACAGATATACAGAGCACAATAACACCGTTGGATAGAGCAAGTTGAAAAAGACTATTTATTTTGTTATATAATCACTAAAATTACTATCATTTTCAGATTCATTACACGTGTTGATATATATTAATATAAAAGGAGTTGCTCTATAAGTAATGCCTCCTACTTATTTCCATGGAAAATACTACAGATATACAGTACACAATAACACGATTGGATAGAGCAAGTGGAAAAAGACTATTTATTTTGTTATATAATCACTGAAATTACTATCATTTTCACATTCATTACACTAGTAGATATATAATAATATAAAAGGAGTTGCTCTATAAGTAATGCCTCCTACTCATTTCCATGGAAAATACAACAGATATACAGAGCACAATAACACCGTTGGATAGAGCAAGTTGAAAAAGACTATTTATTTTGTTATATAATCCCTAAAATTACTATCATTTTCTGATTCATTACACTAGTTGATATATAATAATATAAAAGGAGTTGCTCTATAAGTAATGCCTCCTACTTATTTCCATGGAAAATACAACAGATATACAGTACACAATAATACCACTGGATAGAGCAATTTGAAGAACATTATTTTTTTTGTTATATAATCCCTAAAATTACTATCATTTTCAGATTCAATACACTAGTTGATATATAATAATATAAAAGGAGTTGCTCTATAAGTAATGCCTCCTACTTATTTCCATGGAAAGTATAACAGATATACAGTACACAATAACACCATTGGATAGAGCAAGTTGAAAAAGACTATTTATTTTGTTATATAATCACTAAAATTACTATCATTTTCAGATTCATTACACTAGTTGATATATAATAATATAAAAGGAGTTGCTCTATAAGTAATGCCTCCTACTTATTTCGATGGAAAATACAACAGATATACAGAGCACAATAACACCGTTGGATAGAGCAAGTTGAAAAAGACTATTTATTTTGTTATATAATCCCTAAAATTACTATCATTTTCAGATTCATTACACTAGTTGATATATAATAATATAAAAGGTGTTGCTCTATAAGTAATGCCTCCTACTTATTTCCATGGAAAATACAACAGATATACAGAGCACAATAACACCGTTGGATAGAGCAAGTTGAAAAAGACTATTTATTTTGTTATATAATCACTAAAATTACTATCATTTTCAGATTCATTACACTAGTTGATATATAATAATATAAAAAAAGTTGCCCTATAAGTAATGCCTCCTACTTATTTCCATGGAAAATACAACAGATATACAGAGCACAATAACACCGTTGGATAGAGCAAGTTGAAAAAGACTATTTATTTTGTTATATAATCACTAAAATTACTATCATTTTCAGATTCATTACACAAGGTTGATATATAATAATATAAAAGGAGTTGCTCTATAAGTAATGCCTCCTACTTATTTCCATGGAAAATACAACAGATATACAGTACATAATAACACCATTGGATAGAGCAAGTTGAAAAAGACTATTTATTTTGTTATATAATCACTAAAATTACTATCATTTTCAGATTCATTACACTAGTTGATATATAATAATATAAAAGGAGTTGCTCTGTAAGTAATGCCTCCTACTCATTTCCATGGAAAATACAACAGATATACAGAGCACAATAACACCGTTGGATAGAGCAAGTTGAAAAAGGCTATTTATTTTGTTATATAATCACTAAAATTAATAATATAAAAGGAGTTGCTCTATAAGTAATGCCTCCTACTCATTTCCATGGAAAATACAACAGATATACAGAGCACAATAACACCGTTGGATAGAGCAAGTTGAAAAAGACTATTTATTTTGTTATATAATCACTAAAATTACTATCATTTTCAGATTCATTACACTAGTTGATATATAATAATATAAAAGGAGTTGCTCTATAAGTAATGCCTCCTACTTATTTCCATGGGAAATACAACAGATATACAGAGCACAATAACACCGTTGGATAGAGCAAGTTGAAAAAGACTATTTATTTTGTTATATAATCACTAAAATTACTATCATTTTCAGATTCATTACACGTGTTGATATATATTAATATAAAAGGAGTTGCTCTATAAGTAATGCCTCCTACTTATTTCCATGGAAAATACTACAGATATACAGTACACAATAACACGATTGGATAGAGCAAGTGGAAAAAGACTATTTATTTTGTTATATAATCACTGAAATTACTATCATTTTCACATTCATTACACTAGTAGATATATAATAATATAAAAGGAGTTGCTCTATAAGTAATGCCTCCTACTCATTTCCATGGAAAATACAACAGATATACAGAGCACAATAACACCTTTGGATAGAGCAAGTTGAAAAAGACTATTTATTTTGTTATATAATCACTAAAATTACTATCATTTTCACATTCATTACACTAGTTGATATATAATAATATAAAAGGAGTTGCTCTATAAGTAATGCCTCCTACTTATTTCCATGGAAAATACAACAGATATACAGAGCACAATAACACCGTTGGATAGAGCAAGTTGAAAAAGACTATTTATTTTGTTATATAATCACTAAAATTACTATCATTTTCAGATTCATTACACGTGTTGATATATATTAATATAAAAGGAGTTGCTCTATAAGTAATGCCTCCTACTTATTTCCATGGTAAATACTACAGATATACAGTACACAATAACACCATTGGATAGAGCAAGTTGAAAAAGACTATTTATTTTGTTATATAATCACTGAAATTACTATCATTTTCACATTCATTACACTAGTTGATATATAATAATATAAAAGGAGTTGCTCTATAAGTAATGCCTCCTACTTATTTCCATGGAAAATACAACAGATATACAGAGCACAATAACACCGTTGGATAGAGCAAGTTGAAAAAGACTATTTATTTTGTTATATAATCCCTAAAATTACTATCATTTTCTGATTCATTACACTAGTTGATATATAATAATATAAAAGGAGTTGCTCTATAAGTAATGCCTCCTACTTATTTCCATGGAAAATACAACAGATATACAGTACACAATAATACCACTGGATAGAGCAATTTGAAGAACATTATTTTTTTTGTTATATAATCCCTAAAATTACTATCATTTTCAGATTCAATACACTAGTTGATATATAATAATATAAAAGGAGTTGCTCTATAAGTAATGCCTCCTACTTATTTCCATGGAAAGTATAACAGATATACAGTACACAATAACACCATTGGATAGAGCAAGTTGAAAAAGACTATTTATTTTGTTATATAATCACTAAAATTACTATCATTTTCAGATTCATTACACTAGTTGATATATAATAATATAAAAGGAGTTGCTCTATAAGTAATGCCTCCTACTTATTTCGATGGAAAATACAACAGATATACAGAGCACAATAACACCGTTGGATAGAGCAAGTTGAAAAAGACTATTTATTTTGTTATATAATCCCTAAAATTACTATCATTTTCAGATTCATTACACTAGTTGATATATAATAATATAAAAGGTGTTGCTCTATAAGTAATGCCTCCTACTTATTTCCATGGAAAATACAACAGATATACAGAGCACAATAACACCGTTGGATAGAGCAAGTTGAAAAAGACTATTTATTTTGTTATATAATCACTAAAATTACTATCATTTTCAGATTCATTACACTAGTTGATATATAATAATATAAAAAAAGTTGCCCTATAAGTAATGCCTCCTACTTATTTCCATGGAAAATACAACAGATATACAGAGCACAATAACACCGTTGGATAGAGCAAGTTGAAAAAGACTATTTATTTTGTTATATAATCACTAAAATTACTATCATTTTCAGATTCATTACACAAGGTTGATATATAATAATATAAAAGGAGTTGCTCTATAAGTAATGCCTCCTACTTATTTCCATGGAAAATACAACAGATATACAGTACATAATAACACCATTGGATAGAGCAAGTTGAAAAAGACTATTTATTTTGTTATATAATCACTAAAATTACTATCATTTTCAGATTCATTACACTAGTTGATATATAATAATATAAAAGGAGTTGCTCTATAAGTAATGCCTCCTACTCATTTCCATGGAAAATACAACAGATATACAGAGCACAATAACACCGTTGGATAGAGCAAGTTGAAAAAGGCTATTTATTTTGTTATGTAATCACTAAAATTACTATCATTTTCAGATTCATTACACTAGTTGATATATAATAATATAAAAGGAGTTGCTCTATAAGTAATGCCTCCTACTTATTTCCATGGAAAATACAACAGATATACAGAGCACAATAACACCGTTGGATAGGGCAAGTTGAAAAAGACTATTTATTTTGTTATATAATCACTAAAATTACTATCATTTTCTGATTCATTACACTAGTTGATATATAATAATATAAAAGGAGTTGCTCTATAAGTAATGCCTCCTACTTATTTCCATGGAAAATACAACAGATATACAGAGCACTATAACACCGTTGGATAGAGCAAGTTGAAAAAGACTATTTATTTTGTTATATAATCCCTAAAATTACTATCATTTTCAGATTCATTACACTAGTTGATATATAATAATATAAAAGGAGTTGCTCTATAAGTAATGCCTCCTACTTATTTCCATGGAAAATACAACAGATATACAGAGCACAATAACACCGTTGGATAGAGCAAGTTGAAAAAGACTATTTATTTTGTTATATAATCACTAAAATTACTATCATTTTCTGATTCATTACACTAGTTGATATATAATAATATAAAAGGAGTTGCTCTATAAGTAATGCCTCCTACTCATTTCCATGGAAAATACAATAGATATACAGAGCACAATAACACCGTTGGATAGAGCAAGTTGAAAAAGACTATTTATTTTGTTATATAATCCCTAAAATTACTATCATTTTCAGATTCATTACACTAGTTGATATATAATAATATAAAAGGAGTTGCTCTATAAGTAATGCCTCCTACTTATTTCCATGGAAAATACAACAGATATACAGAGCACAATAACACCGTTGGATAGAGCAAGTTGAAAAAGACTATTTATTTTGTTATATAATCCCTAAAATTACTATCATTTTCTGATTCATTACACTAGTTGATATATAATAATATAAAAGGAGTTGCTCTATAAGTAATGCCTCCTACTTATTTCCATGGAAAATACAACAGATATACAGTACACAATAATACCACTGGATAGAGCAATTTGAAGAACATTATTTTTTTTGTTATATAATCCCTAAAATTACTATCATTTTCAGATTCAATACACTAGTTGATATATAATAATATAAAAGGAGTTGCTCTATAAGTAATGCCTCCTACTTATTTCCATGGAAAGTATAACAGATATACAGTACACAATAACACCATTGGATAGAGCAAGTTGAAAAAGACTATTTATTTTGTTATATAATCACTAAAATTACTATCATTTTCAGATTCATTACACTAGTTGATATATAATAATATAAAAGGAGTTGCTCTATAAGTAATGCCTCCTACTTATTTCGATGGAAAATACAACAGATATACAGAGCACAATAACACCGTTGGATAGAGCAAGTTGAAAAAGACTATTTATTTTGTTATATAATCCCTAAAATTACTATCATTTTCAGATTCATTACACTAGTTGATATATAATAATATAAAAGGTGTTGCTCTATAAGTAATGCCTCCTACTTATTTCCATGGAAAATACAACAGATATACAGAGCACAATAACACCGTTGGATAGAGCAAGTTGAAAAAGACTATTTATTTTGTTATATAATCACTAAAATTACTATCATTTTCAGATTCATTACACTAGTTGATATATAATAATATAAAAAAAGTTGCCCTATAAGTAATGCCTCCTACTTATTTCCATGGAAAATACAACAGATATACAGAGCACAATAACACCGTTGGATAGAGCAAGTTGAAAAAGACTATTTATTTTGTTATATAATCACTAAAATTACTATCATTTTCAGATTCATTACACAAGGTTGATATATAATAATATAAAAGGAGTTGCTCTATAAGTAATGCCTCCTACTTATTTCCATGGAAAATACAACAGATATACAGTACATAATAACACCATTGGATAGAGCAAGTTGAAAAAGACTATTTATTTTGTTATATAATCACTAAAATTACTATCATTTTCAGATTCATTACACTAGTTGATATATAATAATATAAAAGGAGTTGCTCTATAAGTAATGCCTCCTACTCATTTCCATGGAAAATACAACAGATATACAGAGCACAATAACACCGTTGGATAGAGCAAGTTGAAAAAGGCTATTTATTTTGTTATGTAATCACTAAAATTACTATCATTTTCAGATTCATTACACTAGTTGATATATAATAATATAAAAGGAGTTGCTCTATAAGTAATGCCTCCTACTTATTTCCATGGAAAATACAACAGATATACAGAGCACAATAACACCGTTGGATAGGGCAAGTTGAAAAAGACTATTTATTTTGTTATATAATCACTAAAATTACTATCATTTTCTGATTCATTACACTAGTTGATATATAATAATATAAAAGGAGTTGCTCTATAAGTAATGCCTCCTACTTATTTCCATGGAAAATACAACAGATATACAGAGCACTATAACACCGTTGGATAGAGCAAGTTGAAAAAGACTATTTATTTTGTTATATAATCCCTAAAATTACTATCATTTTCAGATTCATTACACTAGTTGATATATAATAATATAAAAGGAGTTGCTCTATAAGTAATGCCTCCTACTTATTTCCATGGAAAATACAACAGATATACAGAGCACAATAACACCGTTGGATAGAGCAAGTTGAAAAAGACTATTTATTTTGTTATATAATCACTAAAATTACTATCATTTTCTGATTCATTACACTAGTTGATATATAATAATATAAAAGGAGTTGCTCTATAAGTAATGCCTCCTACTCATTTCCATGGAAAATACAATAGATATACAGAGCACAATAACACCGTTGGATAGAGCAAGTTGAAAAAGACTATTTATTTTGTTATATAATCCCTAAAATTACTATCATTTTCAGATTCATTACACTAGTTGATATATAATAATATAAAAGGAGTTGCTCTATAAGTAATGCCTCCTACTTATTTCCATGGAAAATACAACAGATATACAGAGCACAATAACACCGTTGGATAGAGCAAGTTGAAAAAGACTATTTATTTTGTTATATAATCCCTAAAATTACTATCATTTTCTGATTCATTACACTAGTTGATATATAATAATATAAAAGGAGTTGCTCTATAAGTAATGCCTCCTACTTATTTCCATGGAAAATACAACAGATATACAGAGCACAATAACACCGTTGGATAGAGCAAGTTGAAAAAGACTATTTATTTTGTTATATAATCCCTAAAATTACTATCATTTTCAGATTCATTACACTAGTTGATATATAATAATATAAAAGGAGTTGCTCTATAAGTAATGCCTCCTACTTATTTCCATGGAAAATACAACAGATATACAGTACACAATAACACCACTGGATAGAGCAAGTTGAAAAACATTATTTTTTTTGTTATATAATCCCTAAAATTACTATCATTTTCAGATTCATTACACTAGTTGATATATAATAATATAAAAGGAGTTGCTCTATAAGTAATGCCTCCTACTTATTTCCATGGAAAATACAACAGATATACAGTACACAATAACACCACTGGATAGAGGAAGTTGAAAAAGACTATTTTTTTTGTTATATAATCCCTAAAATTACTATCATTTTCAGATTCATTACACTAGTTGATATATATTAATATAAAAGGAGTTGCTCTGTAAGTAATGCCTCCTACTTATTTCCATGGAAAATACAACAGATATACAGTACACAATAAAACCACTGGATAGAGTAAGTTGAAAAACATTATTTTTTTGTTATATAATCCCTAAAATTACTATCATTTTCAGATTCATTACACTAGTTGATATATAATAATATAAAAGGAGTTGCTCTATAAGTAATGCCTCCTACTTATTTCCATGGAAAATACAACAGATATACAGTACACAATAACACCACTGGATAGAGCAAGTTGAAAAAGACTATTTTTTTTGTTATATAATCCCTAAAATTACTATCATTTTCAGATTCATTACACTAGTTGATATATAATAATATAAAAGGAGTTGCTCTATAAGTAATGCCTCCTACTTATTTCCATGGAAAATACAACAGATATACAGTACACAATAAAACCACTGGATAGAGTAAATTGAAAAACATTATTTTTTTGTTATATAATCCCTAAAATTAGTATCATTTTCAGATTCATTACTCTAGTTGATATATAATAATATAAAAGGAGTTGCTCTATAAGTAATGCCTCCTACTTATTTCCATGGAAAATACAACAGATATACAGAGCACAATAACACCATTGGATAGAGCAAGTTGAAAAAGACTATTTTTTTTGTTATATAATCCCTAAAATTACTATCATTTTCTGATTCATTACACTAGTTGATATATAATAATATAAAAGGAGTTGCTCTATAAGTAATGCCTCCTACTTATTTCCATGGAAAATACAACAGATATACAGTACACAATAATACCACTGGATAGAGCAAGTTGAAGAACATTATTTTTTTTGTTATATAATCCCTAAAATTACTATCATTTTCAGATTCAATACACTAGTTGATATATAATAATATAAAAGGAGTTGCTCTATAAGTAATGCCTCCTACTTATTTCCATGGAAAATACAACAGATATACAGTACACAATAATACCACTGGATAGAGCAAGTTGAAGAACATTATTTTTTTTGTTATATAATCCCTAAAATTACTATCATTTTCAGATTCATTACACTAGTTGATATATAATAATATAAAAGGAGTTGCTCTATAAGTAATGCCTCCTACTTATTTCCATGGAAAATACAACAGATATACAGAGCACAATAACACCGTTGGATAGAGCAAGTTGAAAAAGACTATTTATTTTGTTATATAATCCATAAATTACTATCATTTTCAGATTCAATACACAAGGTTGATATATAATAATATAAAAGGAGTTGCTCTATAAGTAATGCCTCCTACTTATTTCGATGGAAAATACAACAGATATACAGAGCACAATAACACCGTTGGATAGAGCAAGTTGAAAAAGACTATTTATTTTGTTATATAATCACTAAAATTACTATCATTTTCAGATTCATTACACAAGGTTGATATATAATAATATAAAAGGAGTTGCTCTATAAGTAATGCCTCCTACTTATTTCCATGGAAAATACAACAGATATACAGTACATAATAACACCATTGGATAGAGCAAGTTGAAAAAGACTATTTATTTTGTTATATAATCACTAAAATTACTATCATTTTCAGATTCATTACACTAGTTGATATATAATAATATAAAAGGAGTTGCTCTATAAGTAATGCCTCCTACTCATTTCCATGGAAAATACAACAGATATACAGTACACAATAACACCACTGGATAGAGGAAGTTGAAAAAGGCTATTTATTTTGTTATGTAATCACTAAAATTACTATCATTTTCAGATTCATTACACTAGTTGATATATAATAATATAAAAAAAGTTGCCCTATAAGTAATGCCTCCTACTTATTTCCATGGAAAATACAACAGATATACAGAGCACAATAACACCGTTGGATAGAGCAAGTTGAAAAAGACTATTTATTTTGTTATATAATCACTAAAATTACTATCATTTTCAGATTCATTACACAAGGTTGATATATAATAATATAAAAGGAGTTGCTCTATAAGTAATGCCTCCTACTTATTTCCATGGAAAATACAACAGATATACAGTACATAATAACACCATTGGATAGAGCAAGTTGAAAAAGACTATTTATTTTGTTATATAATCACTAAAATTACTATCATTTTCAGATTCATTACACTAGTTGATATATAATAATATAAAAGGAGTTGCTCTATAAGTAATGCCTCCTACTCATTTCCATGGAAAATACAACAGATATACAGAGCACAATAACACCGTTGGATAGAGCAAGTTGAAAAAGGCTATTTATTTTGTTATATAATCACTAAAATTAATAATATAAAAGGAGTTGCTCTATAAGTAATGCCTCCTACTCATTTCCATGGAAAATACAACAGATATACAGAGCACAATAACACCGTTGGATAGAGCAAGTTGAAAAAGACTATTTATTTTGTTATATAATCACTAAAATTACTATCATTTTCAGATTCATTACACTAGTTGATATATAATAATATAAAAGGAGTTGCTCTATAAGTAATGCCTCCTACTTATTTCCATGGAAAATACAACAGATATACAGAGCACAATAACACCGTTGGATAGAGCAAGTTGAAAAAGACTATTTATTTTGTTATATAATCACTAAAATTACTATCATTTTCAGATTCATTACACTAGTTGATATATAATAATATAAAAGGAGTTGCTCTATAAGTAATGCCTCCTACTTATTTCCATGGAAAATACAACAGATATACAGAGCACAATAACACCGTTGGATAGAGCAAGTTGAAAAAGGCTATTTATTTTGTTATGTAATCACTAAAATTACTATCATTTTCAGATTCATTACACTAGTTGATATATAATAATATAAAAGGAGTTGCTCTATAAGTAATGCCTCCTACTTATTTCCATGGAAAATACAACAGATATACAGAGCACAATAACACCGTTGGATAGAGCAAGTTGAAAAAGACTATTTATTTTGTTATATAATCACTAAAATTACTATCATTTTCTGATTCATTACACTAGTTGATATATAATAATATAAAAAAAGTTGCCCTATAAGTAATGCCTCCTACTTATTTCCATGGAAAATACAACAGATATACAGAGCACAATAACACCGTTGGATAGAGCAAGTTGAAAAAGACTATTTATTTTGTTATATAATCACTAAAATTACTATCATTTTCAGATTCATTACACAAGGTTGATATATAATAATATAAAAGGAGTTGCTCTATAAGTAATGCCTCCTACTTATTTCCATGGAAAATACAACAGATATACAGAGCACAATAACACCGTTGGATAGAGCAAGTTGAAAAAGACTATTTATTTTGTTATATAATCACTAAAATTACTATCATTTTCTGATTCATTACACTAGTTGATATATAATAATATAAAAAAAGTTGCCCTATAAGTAATGCCTCCTACTTATTTCCATGGAAAATACAACAGATATACAGAGCACAATAACACCGTTGGATAGAGCAAGTTGAAAAAGACTATTTATTTTGTTATATAATCACTAAAATTACTATCATTTTAACATTCATTACACTAGTTGATATATAATAATATAAAAGGAGTTGCTCTATAAGTAATGCCTCCTACTTATTTCCATGGAAAATACAACAGATATACAGAGCACAATAACACCGTTGGATAGAGCAAGTTGAAAAAGACTATTTATTTTGTTATATAATCACTAAAATTACTATCATTTTCAGATTCATTACACTAGTTGATATATAATAATATAAAAAAAGTTGCCCTATAAGTAATGCCTCCTACTTATTTCCATGGAAAATACAACAGATATACAGAGCACAATAACACCGTTGGATAGAGCAAGTTGAAAAAGACTATTTATTTTGTTATATAATCACTAAAATTACTATCATTTTCAGATTCATTACACTAGTTGATATATAATAATATAAAAGGTGTTGCTCTATAAGTAATGCCTCCTACTTATTTCCATGGAAAATACAACAGATATACAGAGCACAATAACACCGTTGGATAGAGCAAGTTGAAAAAGACTATTTATTTTGTTATATAATCACTAAAATTACTATCATTTTCAGATTCATTACACTAGTTGATATATAATAATATAAAAGGAGTTGCTCTATAAGTAATGCCTCCTACTTATTTCCATGGAAAATACAACAGATATACAGAGCACAATAACACCGTTGGATAGAGCAAGTTGAAAAAGACTATTTATTTTGTTATATAATCACTAAAATTACTATCATTTTCAGATTCATTACACTAGTTGATATATAATAATATAAAAAAAGTTGCCCTATAAGTAATGCCTCCTACTTATTTCCATGGAAAATACAACAGATATACAGAGCACAATAACACCGTTGGATAGAGCAAGTTGAAAAAGACTATTTATTTTGTTATATAATCACTAAAATTACTATCATTTTCAGATTCATTACACTAGTTGATATATAATAATATAAAAGGAGTTGCTCTATAAGTAATGCCTCCTACTTATTTCCATGGAAAATACAACAGATATACAGAGCACAATAACACCGTTGGATAGAGCAAGTTGAAAAAGACTATTTATTTTGTTATATAATCACTAAAATTACTATCATTTTCAGATTCATTACACTAGTTGATATATAATAATATAAAAAAAGTTGCCCTATAAGTAATGCCTCCTACTTATTTCCATGGAAAATACAACAGATATACAGAGCACAATAACACCGTTGGATAGAGCAAGTTGAAAAAGACTATTTATTTTGTTATATAATCACTAAAATTACTATCATTTTCTGATTCATTACACTAGTTGATATATAATAATATAAAAAAAGTTGCCCTATAAGTAATGCCTCCTACTTATTTCCATGGAAAATACAACAGATATACAGAGCACAATAACACCGTTGGATAGAGCAAGTTGAAAAAGACTATTTATTTTGTTATATAATCACTAAAATTACTATCATTTTCAGATTCATTACACTAGTTGATATATAATAATATAAAAGGTGTTGCTCTATAAGTAATGCCTCCTACTTATTTCCATGGAAAATACAACAGATATACAGAGCACAATAACACCGTTGGATAGAGCAAGTTGAAAAAGACTATTTATTTTGTTATATAATCACTAAAATTACTATCATTTTCAGATTCATTACACTAGTTGATATATAATAATATAAAAAAAGTTGCCCTATAAGTAATGCCTCCTACTTATTTCCATGGAAAATACAACAGATATACAGAGCACAATAACACCGTTGGATAGAGCAAGTTGAAAAAGACTATTTATTTTGTTATATAATCACTAAAATTACTATCATTTTCAGATTCATTACACAAGGTTGATATATAATAATATAAAAGGAGTTGCTCTATAAGTAATGCCTCCTACTTATTTCCATGGAAAATACAACAGATATACAGTACATAATAACACCATTGGATAGAGCAAGTTGAAAAAGACTATTTATTTTGTTATATAATCACTAAAATTACTATCATTTTCAGATTCATTACACTAGTTGATATATAATAATATAAAAGGAGTTGCTCTATAAGTAATGCCTCCTACTTATTTCCATGGAAAATACAACAGATATACAGAGCACAATAACACCATTTGATAGAGCAAGTTGAAAAAGACTATTTATTTTGTTATGTAATCACTAAAATTACTATCATTTTCAGATTCATTACACTAGTTGATATATAATAATATAAAAGGAGTTGCTCTATAAGTAATGCCTCCTACTTATTTCCATGGAAAATACAACAGATATACAGAGCACAATAACACCGTTGGATAGAGCAAGTTGAAAAAGGCTATTTATTTTGTTATGTAATCACTAAAATTACTATCATTTTCAGATTCATTACACTAGTTGATATATAATAATATAAAAGGAGTTGCTCTATAAGTAATGCCTCCTACTTATTTCCATGGAAAATACAACAGATATACAGAGCACAATAACACCGTTGGATAGAGCAAGTTGAAAAAGACTATTTATTTTGTTATATAATCCCTAAAATTACTATCATTTTCAGATTCATTACACTAGTTGATATATAATAATATAAAAGGAGTTGCTCTATAAGTAATGCCTCCTACTTATTTCCATGGAAAATACAACAGATATACAGAGCACAATAACACCGTTGGATAGAGCAAGTTGAAAAAGACTATTTATTTTGTTATATAATCCCTAAAATTACTATCATTTTCTGATTCATTACACTAGTTGATATATAATAATATAAAAGGAGTTGCTCTATAAGTAATGCCTCCTACTTATTTCCATGGAAAATACAACAGATATACAGAGCACAATAACACCGTTGGATAGAGCAAGTTGAAAAAGACTATTTATTTTGTTATATAATCCCTAAAATTACTATCATTTTCAGATTCATTACACTAGTTGATATATAATAATATAAAAGGAGTTGCTCTATAAGTAATGCCTCCTACTTATTTCCATGGAAAATACAACAGATATACAGTACACAATAACACCACTGGATAGAGCAAGTTGAAAAACATTATTTTTTTTGTTATATAATCCCTAAAATTACTATCATTTTCAGATTCATTACACTAGTTGATATATAATAATATAAAAGGAGTTGCTCTATAAGTAATGCCTCCTACTTATTTCCATGGAAAATACAACAGATATACAGTACACAATAACACCACTGGATAGAGGAAGTTGAAAAAGACTATTTTTTTTGTTATATAATCCCTAAAATTACTATCATTTTCAGATTCATTACACTAGTTGATATATATTAATATAAAAGGAGTTGCTCTGTAAGTAATGCCTCCTACTTATTTCCATGGAAAATACAACAGATATACAGTACACAATAAAACCACTGGATAGAGTAAGTTGAAAAACATTATTTTTTTGTTATATAATCCCTAAAATTACTATCATTTTCAGATTCATTACACTAGTTGATATATAATAATATAAAAGGAGTTGCTCTATAAGTAATGCCTCCTACTTATTTCCATGGAAAATACAACAGATATACAGTACACAATAACACCACTGGATAGAGCAAGTTGAAAAAGACTATTTTTTTTGTTATATAATCCCTAAAATTACTATCATTTTCAGATTCATTACACTAGTTGATATATAATAATATAAAAGGAGTTGCTCTATAAGTAATGCCTCCTACTTATTTCCATGGAAAATACAACAGATATACAGTACACAATAAAACCACTGGATAGAGTAAGTTGAAAAACATTATTTTTTTGTTATATAATCCCTAAAATTACTATCATTTTCAGATTCATTACTCTAGTTGATATATAATAATATAAAAGGAGTTGCTCTATAAGTAATGCCTCCTACTTATTTCCATGGAAAATACAACAGATATACAGTACACAATAACACCACTGGATAGAGCAAGTTGAAAAAGACTATTTTTTTTGTTATATAATCCCTAAAATTACTATCATTTTCAGATTCATTACACTAGTTGATATATAATAATATAAAAGGAGTTGCTCTATAAGTAATGCCTCCTACTTATTTCCATGGAAAATACAACAGATATACAGAGCACAATAACACCGTTGGATAGAGCAAGTTGAAAAAGACTATTTATTTTGTTATATAATCACTAAAATTACTATCATTTTCAGATTCATTACACTAGTTGATATATAATAATATAAAAGGAGTTGCTCTATAAGTAATGCCTCCTACTTATTTCCATGGAAAATACAACAGATATACAGAGCACAATAACACCGTTGGATAGAGCAAGTTGAAAAAGACTATTTATTTTGTTATATAATCACTAAAATTACTATCATTTTCAGATTCATTACACTAGTTGATATATAATAATATAAAAGGAGTTGCTCTATAAGTAATGCCTCCTACTTATTTCCATGGAAAATACAACAGATATACAGAGCACAATAACACCGTTGGATAGAGCAAGTTGAAAAAGACTATTTATTTTGTTATATAATCACTAAAATTACTATCATTTTCAGATTCATTACACTAGTTGATATATAATAATATAAAAGGAGTTGCTCTATAAGTAATGCCTCCTACTTATTTCCATGGAAAATACAACAGATATACAGAGCACAATAACACCGTTGGATAGAGCAAGTTGAAAAAGACTATTTATTTTGTTATATAATCACTAAAATTACTATCATTTTCAGATTCATTACACTAGTTGATATATAATAATATAAAAGGAGTTGCTCTATAAGTAATGCCTCCTACTTATTTCCATGGAAAATACAACAGATATACAGAGCACAATAACACCGTTGGATAGAGCAAGTTGAAAAAGACTATTTATTTTGTTATATAATCACTAAAATTACTATCATTTTCAGATTCATTACACTAGTTGATATATAATAATATAAAAGGAGTTGCTCTATAAGTAATGCCTCCTACTTATTTCCATGGAAAATACAACAGATATACAGAGCACAATAACACCGTTGGATAGAGCAAGTTGAAAAAGACTATTTATTTTGTTATATAATCACTAAAATTACTATCATTTTCAGATTCATTACACTAGTTGATATATAATAATATAAAAGGAGTTGCTCTATAAGTAATGCCTCCTACTTATTTCCATGGAAAATACAACAGATATACAGAGCACAATAACACCGTTGGATAGAGCAAGTTGAAAAAGACTATTTATTTTGTGATATAATCACTAAAATTACTATCATTTTCAGATTCATTACACTAGTTGATATATAATAATATAAAAGGAGTTGCTCTATAAGTAATGCCTCCTACTTATTTCCATGGAAAATACAACAGATATACAGAGCACAATAACACCGTTGGATAGAGCAAGTTGAAAAAGACTATTTATTTTGTTATATAATCACTAAAATTACTATCATTTTCAGATTCATTACACTAGTTGATATATAATAATATAAAAGGAGTTGCTCTATAAGTAATGCCTCCTACTTATTTCCATGGAAAATACAACAGATATACAGAGCACAATAACACCGTTGGATAGAGCAAGTTGAAAAAGACTATTTATTTTGTTATATAATCACTAAAATTACTATCATTTTCAGATTCATTACACTAGTTGATATATAATAATATAAAACGAGTTGCTCTATAAGTAATGCCTCCTACTTATTTCCATGGAAAATACAACAGATATACAGTACACAATAACACCACTGGATAGAGCAAGTTGAAAAACACTTTTTATTTTGTTATGTAATCACTAAAATTACTATCATTTTCAGATTCATTACATTAGTTGATATATAATAATATAAAAGGAGTTGCTCTATAAGTAATGCCTCCTACTTATTTCCATGGAAAATACAACAGATATACAGTACACAATAATACCATTGGATAGAGCAAGTTGAAAAACACTATTTATTTTTTTATATAATCACTAAAATTACTATCATTTTCAGATTCATTACACTAGTTGATATATAATAATATAAAAGGAGTTGCTCTATAAGTAATGCCTCCTACTCATTTCCATGGAAAATACAACAGATATACAGAGCACAATAACACCATTGGATAGAGCAAGTTGAAAAAGACTATTTATTTTGTTATATAATCACTAAAATTACTATCATTTTCAGATTCATTACACTAGTTGATATATAATAATATAAAAGGAGTTGCTCTATAAGTAATGCCTCCTACTTATTTCCATGGAAAATACAACAGATATACAGTACACAATAAAACCACTGGATAGTGCAAGTTGAAAAACATTATTTTTTTGTTATATAATCCCTAAAATTACTATCATTTTCAGATTCATTACACTAGTTGATATATAATAATATAAAAGGAATTGCTCTATAAGTAATGCCTCCTACTTATTTCCATGGAAAATACAACAGATATACAGTACACAATAAAACCACTGGATAAAGCAAGTTGAAAAACATTATTTTTTTGTTATATAATCCCTAAAATTACTATCATTTTCAGATTCATTACACTAGTTGATATATAATAATATAAAAGGAGTTGCTCTATAAGTAATGCCTCCTACTTATTTCCATGGAAAATACAACAGATATACAGTACACAATAAAACCACTGGATAAAGCAAGTTGAAAAAGACTATTTTTTTTGTTATATAATCCCTAAAATTACTATCATTTTCAGATTCATTACACTAGTTGATATATAATAATATAAAAGGAGTTGCTCTATAAGTAATGCCTCCTACTTATTTCCATGGAAAATACAACAGATATACAGTACACAATAAAACCACTGGATAGAGTAAGTTGAAAAACATTATTTTTTTGTTATATAATCCCTAAAATTACTATCATTTTCAGATTCATTACACTAGTTGATATATAATAATATAAAAGGACTTGCTCTATAAGTAATGCCTCCTACTTATTTCCATGGAAAATACAACAGATATACAGTACACAATAAAACCACTGGATAGAGTAAGTTGAAAAACATTATTTTTTTGTTATATAATCCCTAAAATTACTATCATTTTCAGATTCATTACACTAGTTGATATATAATAATATAAAAGGACTTGCTCTATAAGTAATGCCTCCTACTTATTTCCATGGAAAATACAACAGATATACAGAGCACAATAACACCGTTGGATAGAGCAAGTTGAAAAAGACTATTTATTTTGTTATATAATCACTAAAATTACTATCATTTTTAGATTCATTACACTAGTTGATATATAATAATATAAAAGGAGTTGCTCTATAATTAATGCCTCCTACTTATTTCCATGGAAAATACAACAGATATACAGTACACAATAATACCATTGGATAGAGCAAGTTGAAAAACACTATTTATTTTTTTATATAATCACTAAAATTACTATCATTTTCAGATTCATTACACTAGTTGATATATAATAATATAAAAGGAGTTGCTCTATAAGTAATGCCTCCTACTCATTTCCATGGAAAATACAACAGATATACTGAGCACAATAACACCGTTGGATAGAGCAAGTTGAAAAAGACTATTTATTTTGTTATATAATCACTAAAATTAACTATGCATTTTTTAGATATTTTTGATTTGTGGGTTGACAGTTGTGTAGGGGTCACCCAAACATGGTTTGTCCCTCATATTGTTGTTGCCACCGTTGAAATATTATCCACCCAGATTAAACATTATACAGTGAAAACATCAGTTCAAAATTCAGTTAATATCCATATCAGGTGAGAGACTTTTAGATAAACCCCTGGATGTAGATTTTTGACTGTATTTCTGTTCTCAGAGGATAAACAAAAACATTCCTCACAATAAGAATGAATTAATGATGTGAAATGGGAACAAAAATAAATTTGACAAACAAATCGCAGAAAACACTGACTCTGTACAAGTTCCCACTATTGACTTTGCAATTTTTCCCAGCCATTATCTTTCCCTGAATAAAAATAACAATAGGCATGGTTCTTGAATTTTAACTATTCTACTTACTATATATATATATATATATATATATATATATATATATATATGGAGGCACAGAAGATTAATGGATTGTAGCTTTGATTGAGGAATTGGAGATCTGGATTTGAATTCCAACTGAGTTTATTACATTTACTTTTGTGCTAAAACCTTTGGGAAAAATATCAATCCATCTCCCCACCCAACAATGGGTAAATAACAGAACAGACTGGGTTCTATAGCCTTGTGTGGCAACCAGTATAAGAGCATAAAAGACTCTGAATTGAAAACCTCCATCTATAGGTAAATAGTAGGGCAGTTTGTGCTCTGTAGCTGTTGTTGGCAACCAGACTAGGAAAAGGATAACTCTGAATACAAATCCTGAGCCAGTGTTTCTACGACAGTCCAATATCATCTTTCAACAATATTGGTGCCAAGCTGTCTTGGCATCTGCCTTTCCCTTGGACAACATTGGTGATATAGGGAGGGGAGATGTGCTGCATGGGAAACTGTCAATTTATTATAAAATACCCTGCCCAGGCCTGTGCTTTTAGGTGCAGATCAATGGATTCTTAAGACCGACAGATATATATGTATATCAAGTCTAGTTAGTTTCCTTTTCATCACCAAGGCCCATTGGTATGATGCTTGTGTTGTATCGGGTTCCATTCTTGCTAGTGGCGGTGCATTACTAATGAGTCTCAAAAAAGGACGAAATGGTCATCCAGAACTTTCTACATTCTGTTGGGGATTCTTGTTCTAGAACCGATGAATTATTATGAGAAAGTACTTAAATCTAAAAAAATTTCTATCACACACACACACATATATATATATATATATAGATATAGATATAGATAAATAGATAGATAGATAGATATTACACTAGTATATATATAATGCATGTATAGGTTGAATTAGTAGGTTTCATTGTCTCACACCTCATTATGGTTTTTTTGATGTTCCTCCAGCTGTGACACTATTGGAAAGGCGCTAATAAATTGAAAAACACTAAATTTTGATAGACTGAAGACATACCGATGACCAGACGAAGGAAACACGAAAGAAAGGGATATTTGTTGATTGGAAAAAGAAACTAGAAGGTAATTCAATTTCCTCCCCTCAGAGAGGTAAAACAAAGAGTCCATCTGGTTTTGATTAGAACAGAAACTATGTGACAAGCTATTCTGGAGTTCCAAGGACCTCCCGTAAAGAAATAGATTTTTATGACCATTGTGAGGAAAGGAAAGGAGCACGAACTCCTGGCCACGATTTGGGTCAATTGATAAGTATTTACTTTTAGAAGCAGACAGGTTTCCAGCAGAAATTAGATAAAAGAATAACAATTAAATTTTTCATCTGCCAAAACGCGATAAAACTTCCCAAAATCAAGGAATTGTTCCCTTTTTGCCACTTGTTGATGATGGGATAAGAATGATAGATTCCAGATGTGAAAATTACCACACACAAAAGCACAATAAGAAAGAATTTTGAACGATAACTAAAATTTGGCCGTTGGGCTAGACCACACCTAGCCCTTAGGGGATAGGTTTGGTTAGGTGACTAAAGAGAAGAGGGCTCAGGTGGAATTTCAGTGAAGGTGGAGGACTTTCCTCGACCCTCAGGAAGTGATGGTGAAAGGCACTCACACAAAGCAGGAAGGAGATGGGTTTGATTAGGTGACCAAATGAAGGAGAAGGCCCAGGTAGAATTCCAAGGAGGAAGAGTGACTCCCCCATATTTAGACATTTGCAGGGAGAGCCCTGATTGGTTGTTTGGGGAACGTGTGCATTCCCAGAGCACATCATGCCCCACCACAGCTCTTGCGCAGGGCTCCATAAAAACAGAACAGCGAGACACTATGGCAGAGAGAGAGTCAGAGACAGTGGATAAACCACAAATAGACTACAGCAGAGAGACCACCACTTCGCATGATCTCATGTGACTTGCCACCCTGAAGAAAAAGCCTCCAACTTGTCCAGCCTTGTTCCAGAAGTCTTGTTCCAAAATCATAACAACAGTGTGTCACAAGAATCAGGAAGGGTTGATAGTTATTGCATGGAGAATATAGTCCTATTTAAACCATCAATAACTGTACCACCAACTTTGTATCAAGTAACTTTTTTTCTTCTATCCAATTTATATTTTTTCTTTTGTTTGACTTTACTCTGACCATACCAAACCAAACCAAACCAAACCAAACCAAATCATCGATTCCAGTCAAACATTCAGACCAAGTCAGTCTTGCGATCAATTAATCACAACATGGGGCGAGACATGACTTGGGCCAATGTGACCAAATGTATGATCTGCCAAGGGGATCGACCTGGAATATGGAATGGCTGGGGTAAATGTCATATTATTATGTTGATTATTATATAGATTATTATGTGGATTATTATGTGGATAATGATGTGGATTATTATGTGGCATATTATGTGAATTATTATGTAGATTATTATGCTGATTATGATGTGGATCATGATGTGGATTATTATGTGGCATATTATGTGGATTATTATGTAGATTATTATGCTGATTATTATGTGGATCATGGTGTGGATAATAATGTGGATTATTATGTGGCATATTATGTGGATTATTATGTAGATTATTATGCAGATTATTATGTGGATCATGATGTGGATAATAATGTGGATTATTATGTGGCATATTATGTGGATTATTATGTAGATTATTATGCAGATTATTATGTGGATCATGATGTGGATAATAATGTGGATTATTATGTGGATTATTATGTAGATTATTATGCAGATTATTATGCAGATTATTATGTAGATTATTATGTAGATTATTATGTGGATTATGTAGATTATTAATTAATCCCAACGTGGGGTGAGACAAGACTTGGGTCGAAGCAATCACCTATACGATCAGCCAAGGAGATCAAGCTTGAATACGGAATGGCTGTGGTAGTTGTCATACAGCCATAGATTGTAGTTTGTATCACCTTTATATACTTAGCCTAACCTGCCTGCTGATGAGTACTGACATCTAACGCTCCAGTGTTCTTCCTTGTCCAGTATTTTCACTTCATTTCACAGGGGCTGATGATTACCCTTTTTCCTCCATACAGGATCAGCCATGCCTGATTTCATTGTCTCACCCCTCATTATGACTTTTCAATGTTCCTCCAGCCGTAGAATGTAGTTTGTTTCATATACTTTGCCACTACTTCTTTATTTGTAGATTATCTCTTATATATATTCATTCACATCTTGAAATTTTTTCCTTCTGAAAGTATTGAATTCAATTTCTCCGAAAGTTCTCAACTTCAACTTCAACCTCGTCCTTTACAAACTGTACTTCAGCACTTTTCACAAATGACATCATAACAATTAGAAATTGGAACACTAAGAATAAATTAGCAATAAAACTAATGAGAAAAGTGAATATGTTTTTTGTAAACAAATCTCTCAAGTTATGGATTTGTTTTCAACCTCAAGCCGCAAATCTGGAACCATGTGGAAATGGGATCACTATTTGTTTTTCATGTTCTATATTTTCTATTTGATTTTTGGGGATGAGGAGTTATCATTATTTACACTGTTAACATGCAGACTATTGTCCTCATCTTTGTTGTTGTTGTTATCACAACATTTTGTAGAATAACAATAGAATAATAACACTTACCGGCGTAAGGGTCCCAACTAGCATCCAGCTGGCAGACAAAAATAAAGCAGGTTGTAACTTAATACAAACCCTGCAAACTGACTGGAATCAAGCGTGCTCAAGTGGGATAGTCCATTGCTTGGGCTGTGATTGGCTGCTGGTATATGAGTGGAGGTATTTCTGTATAAATACCAGCTTGATTCCAGTCAGTTTGCAGGGTTTGTATTAAGTTACAACCTGCTTTATTTTTGTCTGCCAGCTGGACGCTAGCTGGGACCCTTACGCCGGTAAGTGTTATCATTCCATTGTTATTCTACACATTTCAGCTGTTGTACCCTCTGGCCTTCATCAGGTGTATGTTGATCTGAGTAACTTACAGGGAATTCCGAACTGAACACTTCAAATTAGAGATATCTTGTTTTGTTCTTATTTTTATTACTGCTCGGTTATTGCTCACCTTGTTTCCAGGAATTGAACTCACAATTATTATGTCACAAAATTCACAACCAATGCTTTAATCCACTAGTTTATTTTCCTGTAGGTCATTTCTCAGCGTAGAACTTGGAGCCTTAAACCTAACCTACCTGCTGATGAGTTCTGCTGCTGCTTGTCACATTTGATTGCATTTACTGAAGCTGTTCTCTTTTGTTACAGCTGCTGCAACTTGCTGTCATTTGTCTTTCTTTATTAATGGCTTCCATATTGTATTTATTTCTATGCTAGGCCTACTAAGGAGGTCCTCATAGCCTAGCATATGTGCTGATTCTTTCAGACATCTAACCCTCGAGTGTTCTTCCTAGTCTAGTATTTTCACTTCATTTCACAGGGGTTGATTGATGTAATGGAATAACCAGTCACCCCCATGAGTGACTATACTATAGGTAGTAACTACCTATAAGTATCAGTAAGGCAACAGACTACAGGAGTCTAGCTGGTATCTGTTGAGTACGACTCAGACTTACATGAGAACTACCGACCTTCCAATAGCAGCACTCACTACTGGATTGACTTGCGACGACCTTATGCATAACTGTTACCTTTATTCTTATTGTACTGGTTTTTACAATAAACCTTTACTTATTTTATCCACCGTGTTTGTCAAGTATATATTCGTATTAGCACAGAATATAACACTGATGATTACCCTTTTCCCTCCATACATGATCAGCCATGCTTGATTTCATTGTCTCGCCCCTCATTATGGTTTTTCAATGTTCTTCCAGCCTTAGAGGGCAGTTTGTTTCACCTTCATATACTTTGCCACAACTTGTTAATATTGAACCTTTCATATAATGCTTGTTTTTTCATCTGTGTCTTCAGTTTCTCTGTGGGTCAGGAACTGTGATAAATATCTATACATTTATATATAATACTTTATATGATATTTGTATATTACTAGTGTTGTATTTAAAATATTTTCAAGCAAAATTTATTTGGGGAATTCATTTCATTAAGTTATTCTCATCCTTCCTTCCATCATGTTCGGATGTTAGTATATCATGGGATATACTAATACCAAATGAGGGCCTTGCCATGTGGGGGGAAAAACATGAACTTACATGCCCACAATAAGACATATTGTCAAAAGGACAGCTTTTCCCTTGACACTGCTATTATTTTAACTACCTTCACTCCTTGGCAATGTTTGTTGTTTTAAAAAGTGATGTTTAGAATTGGAATAAAACTTAAACATATGAAAGTGAATTTATATATTTTCTTTATTCTGTAGGGGACCGGCGGGTTGATGTGAGGATAAAATCTCTGGACTAAGACTTCCTGCTGGCCAGTCCCGCTACTTAGTAATGTTGGACTATGATGGAGTCCAAAGAAAGCAAAATAAAACGAACAAGACAGATATATATGTACAAGCAAATATATATTAATGACAAACAGATTGATACAAGAATTACAAATACATCATTTAAAACATGAATAAAACGTTAGTGTCTGTATGGAAAGTTGTTTGTGTGTGTTTGAGTTGAAATGTCCGTACGGGGTGTATTTGTTTTAGAGCGTGTTCCCAAAATGTGGGAAACGCTGGTTGTGTGTAAGAGTTCACATATTGGAAATTTTAAAAAGAAAGTTTTTTGATACTTCCCCCCACGTGCGAGGTTTCGGCCCACGGCCGAAATCGAGGTAGTTGCTCACACGTGGGCGTAAGCAGGAAAAAGTGAAAGAGAGAAGGATGAACGAGTATTTATACACGTGGGAGAGAGAGAGAGAGACCCCTGTTGAAAGGGTTACGAAACGAAGAGGAGATAACCCGATAATTCTTAAGAATTTACAACCAAAATAATAAACTATTTATTTATTAGATTGTTTATTGGAACAGTTGGTAAAACATCAGTTAATTGCCAACTGACTGGAACTTTATAAAATAGTAAATAATAAGAATTTCCTCATAGATGGTTCCCATATTTTAATAATTTACAAAATGTTGATAAATTTATGAATAAAATTTTTTTTACATTATTCGAACGATTGTCCTCATCTTTGTCGCCATATTTATTACAACGTTTTGGCTGTTGTATGCTCCAGTCTTCTTCAGGTGGTTGGAATATCAAATTGAACCCTTTATTTCGCTCACTGGGGTAGACTGTTCGAGTTCCACATGACATGTCTAATGGGTGTCAGTTATCAGTTATTACCTGCTTAATTCCCACTCCGAGTTCTCCACCGCCTTGACCAGGTATTGAACTTACACTCTTTGGGTCCTGTCACTGGATCTAACTAATGCCTTTATTCACTATGCCATGTGTCATTTCGACATTCCAACCACCTGAGGAAGGTCGGAGTGTACAATGGCCGAAACGTAATAAATATGGCGACAAAGATGAGGACAATAGTCCGAATAATGTAAATAGTGTACATAATACCTCATCTCAGAAATATAGACAGATACAAAAAATTTTTTCACATTTATTTCTTTATAAATTGGTAAATGATAAATATTGCCTTGCATTAGTTCTAATTGTATTAGATTTTAAAATGTTGTAAATATAAAATTATTCTTGTCAATAAAAAATCTAAAAAGTAAATAGTGTTTAATATTTTTTATGTAAATTCTCAAGAACAAAAAATGTATAAATTCACTTCCATCATATGTTTAGATTTTATTCCAATTATAATCAGTGTCTTTTAAAACAATAAACATTGCTGAGGACTGAAGGTAGTTAAAATAATAGCAGTGTCAAGGGAAAAACACTGTTCTTTTGACTCTCTGTCATATTGTGTCTAAATAAATCCATATTTGCCCTTCTCTCTTTCCAAAACCCCATTGAATTATTTGGAGATTGTTGAAATTTTCAAGTAAGTTCTCTAACAGTTGGAAATCCCCTTCCATTATAATAAGTAAACATAACACAATTTGAACACACAACTATGACAAAAGAAGACTCTGTTGTAAATTTCTTATCTCAGAAATTCAGATTAAAATCAATTAAATTTATCTTTTAAGGTAGTTAAAATAATAGTGGCGTCAAGGAAAAAATTCAGATTAAAATCAATTAAATTTATCCTTTAAGGTAGTTAAAATAATAGTGGCGTCAAGGAAAAAATTCACATTAAAATCAATTACATTTGTCTTTTACAGTTTGAAGCAATCAAATTTACATGTAAGCCTGGTACCTCTCGTAGTGACTAATGAAATATTTTTATATTTTGTACCTTGGGGTCATTTCATCTCAAATCAATTAACAGCTACAGGTGACCCTCTCAGAAAATTCACAGGTGATTCTTGATCAAATTTATTGATAAATCCCAAATATTAGGTCCATATCTTTAATAGTTTTAAAATCAGAGCATCTTGAAATTCCACTGAAGTTTTTGCATTTATCTAAATAAGGCTTTCAAAGAATTTCTGACATTCATATATCCAAAGATATTGCATGTACTGATTTGAAACTTGGGAAAAATAGTCAATATTTACTGTAGATTACAAAAATGTCAATAACTTAGGTGTGTCTTATGTACTTTTATTTTTAAAAAGACCTGAAAATGGCTAAAATGCCAAATGACACTGCCCAATTTGAGAGCTTTTCATTTACAAATTATGTCAGATACAGCACCTAAATTAGTTTTCCTGTCATTTATGACCAAGTAGATTATTTATCTACAGTAACTACAAGGTAACCAAAAAAGTTCTGTCCATTTTTTGATTAGTCATTGAATGAAGTTGAAATATATACGAAATGCGTGTAGCAATTGTTTTCAAATTCAGACAGCTGGAAGTAGGAACATCAGCCGTTATAAAAAACACGCGCACCGTGCCCGGCCATCAGTTATAATTGGACAGCTGTGAGAAGGATGGAAGTGTCTAGAGATCTCGTTCGGGGCTGTTTGCTTTACGACCTCAAAGTGGGCTTATCAGCAGCTGCATCAAGTCGCCGCATATGTCAAGCGTTTGGGGATATTGCTGTGGATGAACTTACTGCAAGGCGTTGGTTTCGAAAATTCAAGTCGGGAGATTTGTCTCTCCATGATGAGCCTCGCAGTGGACGACCACAGGTCTTGAATGACGGAGTCCTGAAGGCGGCCATTGAAGAGGACAGTAGTCTAAGTTATGGTGAACTTGCAAGACAGTTCAACGTTTCCGATGAAACAGTTAGATTTCACCTGCACTGCTTAGGTAAGACATACAAACTGAGCAAGTGGGTTCCGCAAACACTGTTGGAGGTCCACAAGGGACAACGAGTGGCAGTGCGTGTATCGCTGCTTTCTTGCCACCGTACCACATCCTTATTCAATCGAGTGCTTACCAGTGATGAAAAGTGGGTTCTGTATGAAACTCCCAAGAATTTCAGACATTGATTGTCTCCTCAGGATGCTGTCCTTCGCACCACAAGACAACCTATGCACCCACGCAAGATTATGCTTTGTGTCTGGTGGACAGGTCGTCAAGTGGTTCATTATGAACTGCTACCAATGGGCCAAACGGTCACTGGAGACCTATACTTGTAGCAATTGAAACATGTGCAACAGGCATTGCACCAGAAGGAGCCAACACTGGTGAATCGCAAAGGTGTGCGTTTCCTCCATGACGCATGTTGTGCAAGTGGTCAGGGATACCATACAGCAACTTAGGTGGGAGATTTTGTGCCATCCACCTTATTCACCTGACCTTGCACCATCCGATTACCACCTCTTCCACTCCCTGGACAATCATCTTTGTGGGAAATCCTTCACCAATGAAGCAGACTTGCGCAAAGCCCTCACGAACTTCTTTGCGTCAAATCAATCCTCCCCTCACCCGAGTTCTACTGCAAGGGCATTGAACAGCTGGAGACACGTTAGCAGAAGGTGCTGGATGCCGATGGCGATTACTTCGAAGACTAAATATAAGTTACACATACTGTGAAGCGTTTTCTTTTTTCCTTTAAAAACGGACAGAACTTTTTTGGTTACCTTGTATTAGCACAAAAAAATCTTTCATTGACAGTGGCAGACTGTGTCTAAAAATATTGGTTGCCAGGAGACAAAGGGAGACCACTCTTAACTACAATAGTATCATTTAATTTTTATAAAGATTAAATAAAAAGATTTTCTGCATGTATTTAAAAAATACATTTGGAAAAAAGGGTACAATTAAAATTTCTGTGGAAAAAATGTGTATTTTTTAGTAATTACAGTCTAAACCTACTCTACATACTACTGGTAGTAATAATACTAATAAATGTGTATTTTTTAGTAATTACAGTCTAAACCTACTCTACATTCTACTGGTAATAATGATACTAATAAATGTATATTTCTTAGTAATTGCAGTCTACATCTACTCTACATACTACTGGTACTAATAATACTAATAAATGTGTATTTTTTAGTAATTACAGTCTAAACCTACTCTACATTCTACTGGTAGTAATGATACTAATAAATGTATATTTCTTAGTAATTGCAGTCTACATCTACTCTACATACTACTGGTACTAATAATACTAATAAATGTGTATTTTTTAGTAATTACAGTCTAAACCTACTCTACATTCTACTGGTAGTAATGATACTAATAAATGTATATTTCTTAGTAATTGCAGTCTACATCTACTCTACATACTACTGGTACTAATAATACTAATAAATGTGTATTTTTTAGTAATTACAGTCTAAACCTACTCTACATTCTACTGGTAGTAATGATACTAATAAATGTATATTTCTTAGTAATTGCAGTCTACATCTACTCTACATACTACTGGTACTAATAATACTAATAAATGTGTATTTTTTAGTAATTACAGTCTAAACCTACTCTACATTCTACTGGTAGTAATGATACTAATAAATGTATATTTCTTAGTAATTGCAGTCTACATCTACTCTACATACTACTGGTACTAATAATACTAATAAATGTGTATTTTTTAGTAATTACAGTCTAAACCTACTCTACATTCTACTGGTAGTAATGATACTAATAAATGTATATTTCTTAGTAATTGCAGTCTACATCTACTCTACATACTACTGGTACTAATAATACTAATAAATGTGTATTTTTTAGTAATTACAGTCTAAACCTACTCTACATTCTACTGGTAGTAATGATACTAATAAATGTATATTTCTTAGTAATTGCAGTCTACATCTACTCTACATACTACTGGTACTAATAATACTAATAAATGTGTATTTTTTAGTAATTACAGTCTAAATCTACTCTACATTCTACTGGTAGTAATAATACTAATAAATGTGTATTTCTTAGTAATTACAGTCTACATCTACTCTAAATACTACTGGTAGTAATAATACTAATAAATGTGTATTTCTTAGTAATTACAGTCTACATCTACTCTACATACTACTGGTAGTAATAATACTAATAAATGTGTATTTCTTAGTAATTACAGTCTACATCTACTCTACATCATCACCCCCCACCCCCGAGTTCTACCGCAAGGGCATTGAACAGCTGGAGACATGTTGGCAGAAGGTGCTGGATGCCGATGGTGATTACTTTGAAGACTAAATATAAGTTACACATACTGTGAAGCGTTTTCTTTTTTCCTTTAAAAAACGGGCAGAACTTTTTTGCTTACCTAGTATACTCATTTCTCTTAAAGGAATGTCAGTATTACTGTTTCAAAATTGCCTATTTTCCTAACATCAGTTGTCCAATTAGACATATTTTCATATTTTTAACACATCCTTATATTCTTATAAGTCTGAAGACTAAATGACAGAAGTTTCATTTTGTGGACAAAATTCTGTCTAAGGTTAAAACAAATCTTTCTTGAACAGCTTGTCTCACTGAAATCATGGTTTTTCTCAATTTTGGCAGCATTTAAAATATGAAACAGAAAGTTGTTACCCTATAATTTCCTATGCAAATAAATTATTTTAGCTTCATTTTACCTTTGTTTCAAATAGTTTAAATGTTATAGGCAATAAAAATTGTTTTTCTGATGGTCTACAAAATTTTTAACTGAACAAAAGACATTAAAGTAAGGATTTCAATAGATTATTTTAAATAAATCAAGGGAAAATAGTGAAAATGCTACAGAATTTGTTCATGTTAAGCAATTTTATTGATACTCTAAATATACGAAGGTCATTCAATAAAAAAGTTGAATTTTTCAGTATAAGGACTTCTAATACAAATAGAAGCTTACTCTTTTAAATTTTTTTTTGTTTTACTTCTTTTTGACATGGATTTAATTTCTTTTGCAGATTAAAAAAAAAACTTTGAGAGTTTTGGCGATTAACAAAGATGGCCGACCAAGAAGCATGCTCCAGGATTGAACAGTGGTCAGTTATCAAGTTTTTGGTTGCTGAAGGGTGCAAACCAGTTGAAATTCATAGGAGAATGTCAACTATGTATGGTGCCACATGTTTCAGCCAAAAAATGTCTACAAGTGGGCTAAATTGTTTAAAGAAGGACGGAGCAGTGTTGAGGATGATGACAGGCCTGGGAAGCCTACAGAAGTGAGGTCTCCTGAGGTGATCGAATCAGTCAATGACCTCATTCAGTCTGACAGAAGGGTGACTGTGGATGACATTGCAAGGACTTTGAGCTTATCTGTTGGGACAAACGCAGGGGTCATCAGTCAGAAGGAGCCATCTTGCATCATGACAACACAAGGCCCAAACGGTGCAGACCATCAACAAGCTGGGCTGGGAACTGCTCCCTCATCCCCCTTACAGCCCAGACCTTGCCCCTTCAGACTTTCACCTGTTTGGTCCCTTGAAAGCGTTCATGAGAGGCACGAAGTTTAAAAGTGACGATGAAGTCAAAAGTGTTATGAGCGACTGGCTGAGACATCAGTCCAAAGATTTTTACGCTGAGGGAATATGGAAGCTTGTGCATGATGGGAAAAGTGTGTGACAGTGCTGGGAGACTACGTTGAAAAATAAAAAAAGTAAGTAATCACATTAAGGATATTTTTAAGTTGGAAAGATTATATTGAATCAACTGCTAGGCCTACTGCTAGGAAAGTTGGTTCACTGTGTTGTGCTAGACAATCTTTCTCTCCAGAATCTATCTTACAAATTTATAAGTTTTGTTTTGAATATTAATGCCACATCTGATCTGGTGCTCCTGCTATACAGATTTTTGATAAAATCCAAAGAGGAATCTGCAATGTTATTGGTCCTGACCTGGCATCTCGGCTTCAGTCCTTTTTCCCACCACCATATTGTAGCTTCCCCTTGCCTTTTCTATAAATACTTTCTATAAATACTTTTTAGTTTAGAAGACCTTAAAAAATTTTTTTTTCAGATGGTCTACAAAATTTTTACCTAAACAAATAAGGATTCATAGAATAATATCAAATTCAAAGTGTTCAAAGATGGATTAAATAGAATTATATAACAACCTACATGAGCAGAGATTGATTACATAAAATGATATCATATCCTATAAGATCCGAGATGGATCAGACAGAATATCATATCCTACATGATGGATTATATAGAATCATGTCACATCCTATGTGATCCTAGATGGATCACAAAAATGATAATATATCCTATATTAACTGAGATGGATCACATATAACATCATATCCTATGTGATACAAGATGGATTACATAGAATCTTATCACATCCTACATGATCATAGATGGATCACAAAAATGATCCAAGATAGATCACATATAATACAACATCCTACATGATTCATGATGGATCGTATCATACCATCACATCCTACTTGATTCTAGATGGATCACATAGAATGATATCACATCCGACGTGTTCCAAGATGGATCACATAAAATCATGCCTTATCCTATGTGATCCTAGATAGATCACATAGAAGGATATCACATCCTTTATGATCTGAGATAGGTCACATAGAATGATCCATCTAGGATCACATAGAATGATATCACATCCTATGTGAATTAAATATGGATCACATAGAATAATTTTCTAGGTTACCAAAAAATCATGAAAGCTTATGATTGGTAAGAAATTGTATTTATTTGAAATTTTGAATCATTCTTATTCGAAGATTATGTTGACACCTATTCACAATGACTAAATTTTATCAGTTCACTCTCTACATTTAAGATTTTTTATATCTACCTGCTGCTTCAGCCCTCTCATTCTTTTGTGTTATGTATGGTTGTATATAGTAGTAATTTTGGAAAGAAGAGTTTGGTCAGATTGCTACTGTAACTCTTCTGAAACATAGACAACAAACCAGAAGCATATAAAATGACTGGGATACATGCTTAACATGAAATGGCAGTCTTTGATTCCAGATGCTTGTCCTCTAAATAACCGAATGCAACTGAATTGAAACAACAATAATCCTCAATCAGATGTGATGGGCAGGACACATTGTGAGAATGCAGGATAACAGGGTTTCCAAACAACTTTTATACAGGGAACTGGAGACAGGAAAGCCTCCACAATACAAGTTTAGGAAGAGGCTTAAAGATAATCTGAAGGATAATCTGAAGGATAATCTGAATGTATTGCACATAGATGTGCATCATTGGTAAGAACTGGCTTTAAATTGTACTTTATAAGGGAGGGATGCCACACCTTTGGGGGTGAATGTTTCAGGCACACTCAGACCAAGTGTGGTCTCTGAAGAGGAACTCACTCTGATTTGCCAAATATGCAGTCTTCAAAATGTGGTGTGTAAGCATATACTGTTGTCAACAAAAGGTTATGTAAACAATCTGAAAAGATCGTCATAACGATCAGAAGCAAGCCATCGACACCAACCTGCCTCATCGTCCTGCCAAATAATACCTGGGTTGTTTGCAACAAGATTTGCAGATCATCATCTGGACTGAACAGGTACAATGGTGGTAGACAGGAGCATTGTAGACCATGCAGATTCAATCAACCCAATCAAGGATACAGACTTTATCCGTCATATATGCGTGATCACTATTACATTGAATATTGATCTCAAGAGTCATCTTAAGGGCCATGGGCACCAAAATGAGATGGAAGCCATTACAGATATTTTGAGGGTTGAGAGACGACTCTCATCCGAGTAATAAGTGGCAATCACTATCTATCAATTTATCTATCTATCTATCTATCTATCTATCTATCTATCTATCTATCTCAGTATTTTCATTATCTATCTATCTATCTCATTCTGTCCCTATCTATCTATCTATCTATCTCTCTCAGTATTTTCATTATCTATCTATCTATCTATCTATCTACCTCATTCTGTCCCTATCTATCTATCTCGCTTCTTCTTTTAATATCTATCTATACTATTCTTTTCATATCTATCTATCTATCTATCTATCTATCTATCTCTTTTTTCTTTTTAATGAATTTGCCCCAAGGAAGGCAATAATGCTACTAAAGCAGAAGGGACTAGCTATCTATCTATCTATCTATCTATCTATCTATCTTAGTCTGCTCATATCTATCTATCTATCTATCTATCTATCTATCTATCTATCTATCTGACAGATGATCTGAATGCATTGCACATGGATGTGCAACATTGGGAAGAACTGACTTTAAACTGTACAGAGTGGAGGCGCTTTATAAGTGAGTGATGCCACGACTTTGAAGATGACTGCCTCAGGCATTCACAGATCAAGTGTGATCTCCAAAGAGGCACTCATTCTGATTTGCCAAGTAATATGCAGTCTTGGAAATCAAACATGTTTAAGTGCATGCTGTTATCAAGGACAGGTTATGTAAATAACCTGAAAGATTATCATAACAACCAGAAGCAAGCCATCGACACCAACCTGCCTCATCGTTCTGCCAATAATACCTGGGTTGTTTGCAATAAGATTTGCAGATCATCATCTAGACTGAAAAGGTACAATGGTAGTAGACAGGATAATTGTAGGGCATGCAGATTCAATCAACCCAATCAAGGATACAGAGTTTATCTGTCATAACTGCCTGATAACTACAGAATCAAATACTGGTCTGAAGAGTCATCTTAGAGGCCATGGATGCCAAAATGAGATGGAAGCCATCACAAGTGATAAAAGGGGTGAAGACATCTCTCTGTTGAGGCAATCACCAGTGGTAATTCATTATGTATGTATATAATTGTAATTGAATTTGGATAGATAAAACTGCTCAAAAGCTGCCAGTTGTTGCGCTAGCATGAAGTTACAAGTCATTATGACTAGGCGTTCGAATGTACCGGCCTTGTTCATGCCAGATTATGCACTCTCTCTCAGAATTCTTAACTAATACCTGCTCAGTATAGTTCCAGTATAAACCAAAGATTGGCCCTGTGGATGTTGAATGTGCCTGAGCAGGCATCTGCAACAGGGATTAACTAGGCAGATATTAGTGGGAATGAATTAACACACCGAGAAGAGTTGGAAATGCACAAGTAATTCAACCACCAAGTAGATTTTGTCAGGCAAGACAATTTTTCTTCCCAGAATCCACCTTGCACATTTATAAATCTACCATTTATCCATGCATTGAATATTGCTGTCATATGGTGCTCCAGCTATATATCTCAAGATCCTTGATAAAATCCAAAGAAGGGTTATCAGTCCTGACCTGGCATCTCAAATTCAGTTATGTTCTCACCACTATGATGTCGCTTTTATCACATTGAATATTGCTGCCATATCTGGTTTGGGGCTCCTGCTGTACATCTCAAGATTATCAACAAAATCCAAAGAAGGGTCTGCATTGTTATCAGTCCTGACCTGGCATCTTAACTTCAGTCAATTTCCCCACTGTCGTGACGTGGCTTCCCTCTGTCTTTTCGATAAATATTTTCATGACAATTGTTCTAATCAGATCTCCTCTTTGGTACCTCGACTGCATGAATTTAAGTCTGCTACTAGATTGGCTACTAGATCTCTATAAAAAAATTAATTTTACAATTTTTATACAAAATAAAATAATAAGCAATGATATAAGCAATTATTTACGTATTTATTTATGTAAGTATTATTTACAAACATTAAGTCTAACAAAGGGTCACAAGTGTACAGGAATCAATGAGGGTTGAACTTACACATTTTGGGAGTTCACTCTGTGAGATAAGATTGGTAACCATAGTGATATTGTAGCATTCATCATTATTTACTAAGTTTTACTTAGTCTGGCACAGGACCAGAAGAAGAGTTTTTAGTGCGAAATTGAATGCACTCATTTTAGGGATTTACAGTTCAAAAACAGAGTTTAGTAGCTATTAGTAATAGCCATGAAGATTTCATGGTTTTGCTATTTGAATTTTCTGATGAATCATAATTCTTAAGTTAACAATTGAATAAGCTCCTTGTAAGTTCCATTTCTATAAAATGTCTGCTACAATATCACAATGGTTACCAATCTTAACTCTCACAGAGTGAATTCCCAAAATGTGTAAGTTTGACCCTCATTGAGTCCTGTACGCTTGTGACCCTTTGTTAGACTTAATGTTCGTAAATAATACTTACATAAATAAATATGTAAATAATTGCTTACAATGTCAATATGTTTACCAAGATCAGTCAGTTCAGCACTATTTTTGTGGCCTTGTACCAAACTCATCTAAGCTTAGTAAAAACCTATATATGCTCAGTATCACTATGGCTATCAGCATCATCTTGTAAGTCAATTCCCAGAATGTAATGGTAAAATTAGCCATTTCCTTACAAGGAAACTTTTGACATTCATTGACCGAGCAAGCAGTGCTGATAGTGGTTGAAATTTATAAAATCTTTCAATTAAAACAATTTTTGCAAAAATTACATTTCTTAAGTCCAGTAACTGTTATCACTATTTTCAGTATTGAATGCAGTTCCTTACTTGCATTTTGGTTGAAGTCAAGTGGAACGTCAACACCTTGATTGTGACATTATTTTCTCTTCAAGTTACATGTGATATCCATTTTAATTATTGCTACTGTTGAAAGTCTTCAAGTGATATGATTTCTGTCATTTGGTAAAGTTCTTTGTGATTCTGTGGCAACAGTCCACAAGGTTCAAAGAGGGATGGTCCTCACTACAACATTCATGCTTCATTTGCTCAAAGTCATTTTTAACCATTGATCTGAGATAGTGGTTGTATTATGGAAGTTAAAATGGTTGTACGTTTGTGCTTATTTCAGGTGTGTGCATGTTCACATATGATAAACAAAGAAAAAAATGCCTGCAAAAACTTGGGTTTCTACTACAAACCGTTTATTCTTTTTTATGGTGACTGTAATGAAACAAATTTCTCATTGTCTCTTTGTTATGCCCTTTTTGTTTTTCTTGGTTCAGAAGTTAGGAAAAGTAAGTATAATCATTGTATTTATGGTTTAGCTCAAGTCAACGTTGTGCAGAGTTGGAACAACCAAAGAAAGTTTTGAACTTACTTTATCGCTGTGAGTTTAATACATGGTTATGGTTATGGGGTTTCAGTTTTCTTTTTCTTGGTCTAGAAGATTGGGTAAGACAGTATAAACATCATTACAATGGTTGCTCTCAAGTCAGCCTTGCACTGAGTTGGAACAACCAAAGAGAAAGCTTGTCTTACTTCATAGGTGAAGGTTTTTGGAAGACGCATCATGTGTTGAAAAGTGGGAAGACAGTTCAGTTGTCAGTGAACGGAGAAACTAATGTTCCTCAGTGGGAACGTAATTAACATGTGGTGCTTCATCTTGGAGCAAAAAGGAGACAGAGAGTGAAGCAGGAAAATGTTTCTTTTTTTAAAGACTTCAACAGAACCATCAAAACCAAATGATGGAACCAAATAGGGTAATCATATTTCCAGTTCCTTTACTCTTAGCATCATGGGAAAATGGATTTCTTTTTCTTATTTTATTTATTGTTTTATTTAATTTTCCAACAGTATAGAGCTGACAGTTTAGATATTTCTGAATGGCTTTGGTGCCATGCAAGATATCCATATGAATTTTTTGGTCTGCTGAGGCTTGAGTCTTGAATGGAACTAAAGTTTGGCTTTGATAAAATAAACTTGAAAATCCATTAAAAAAGAGTAATTCTTGTTTGATCATCATTACAAGTATATGCAGAATATGAGTTGCACAGATTGAGTGATTTTTTATGGCTTGCCAACCCTTTGTAATTGTATTTTTTACAGTGGTGTTCCCCCTGCAAAAGACCCTGAAGTCACTTGAGGTAGAGGCTTATAGTGTAAGAGGTACAGCTTATGTGGATATGTGTGGAAGATAACAGTTAACCATAGACTTGAACAGATTAAGATTGTAGTGATCAGGGAAGCAACATCTTGGGAGTCAGTTCTCCAAGGCAGTGGTTCATAGGAAGAAGCTGCCTGAGTGGGATTTACATCTTACCAGGGTTATTTAAAATAGAAACATATTTTGTACTGTACGAATAATTCTTCTTTTTTTGTGAGAGAATCTTGCATTAACAATTTTTTTAGAATAACTATGATTTTTTTCTGATACAGATCCTACTATTTAACCCATGGATGGGGGAGGAAATGGATTCATACAAATGTGACTGTAATTTGAACTTGGCTCTCCAATTTCTCATTCTGTGCTGCACATTCGAGTTGCACAGAAAATGATGAGTAAATGATTTTTTGACTGGGTGGGGGGTCCTGTATAAGCGTGATCCCACTTTTTTGAGTCAGAAATTTTGGGCTCTGTGTCAGACTTAACCAAGGTTAATAAATAACAATAAATTCTAAAATTTCCAAGATGAGTGTGTTCAGTCCTCACTAGGTGCTCTATTTGTTTAGGCCTTGTGCCAGACTCAGCAAATGAGTAAATAACAAATCCTAAAATATAATTATGGTTCTTAAACTCATATTTTAGTGTCCATTCACAAAATAAATGAGTTCAGTACTCACTAAGTACTCCATTTGTTTTGGCCCTGTGCCAGACTCAGTGAAGATTAGTAAATAATGCTGGATAAAAAGAAGTCAGCTTAAGGGAAATATAGATTATCACTGATCTGCTACAGGGGCTCTCCTTGACTTGTTGCAAATCAATGCTTGAAAGCTCAGTCTGCCCTGCTATTTACACACAGCTGGGAGAAGACATGGATTCTTGCCTTTTCTGAAGGTATTAGTTTGAAAAGATTGTCCTTGGGAAAAACAAACCCAGTTTGCTGGGTCCATTATCCATTTGTATAACTTTGCATAAAAAAAGTAAAGTGAATTTTTGCCTACAACTTAGAGAAGAGCCATTAACATATCCAACATTCTTCAAATACTTTGACCTCTTGTTGTTGTTGAGAACACTATAACAGACCTCTTTTTTGTAGATATACTATAGTTAACACACTATTTCAACAGATTCACTCTTCAGCCCTCATCAAGTGTAATGCATGAGAAAAAGAAAACCTCTTCAACAGTAAACAAACAAAAAAGAGATTTGAGCATCTGGACAACTGAGAATGTTTTAATTTGCCATTTTTGTTTTGAGGTACTGCCTGAGAAGAATATGGATTGTGAAATGTTAGCTTAAGATCGGGACGGTAGTATTTTCAACTCAGTCGGCTTAAAGTCCTGATGAGCTACAACCTTTAGTTGTTTTTACAAGTCTTGATAATTTTCTTCTAAGAATATAATGGGAGTGCCTGCATTTTTCTTTTTAGCAAATGTATAAAGACCTATTTATTTTATTTAAAATGTAATCTGATCAGGGTGGGGCAGATAGACAGGGAAAGGAATCCAATAAATTTTGTTTTCACAGAGTTCAACATTTAACAGGAGTTAGATTAAAACTAACTTCAGGTTAAATTAATTTAGAAAAGCAGTCAAATATAAAGAAAGAAAAATGCAAAAAAGAAAGCCCAAAACTTTAAATTTACATTGTTGACAGTTTCTAACTCTGTAGGATGCTTCTATGCGCTATAAAAGAGATAGCTTTATCTTTCAGCATTCTCACATTTTTTTAAAAACAACTGAAAGTAAAAGCTTAACCAGAGATCATTGTAAAACTGATATTGCATATAAATAAGTTGCCCAGATGACTAGGATCAAAGTGTAGTATCTGTTCTCAGATTACTCGCTGAATGATCGCCTTTTGGCTGAGATTCGATCACTGATACATGCCTGGCACAAGGATTCATCCCTGCACTGGTAGTATCGCGGCTACGTCTAGCTTTGACCAGCTCTGACAGCTTGGACGAGCTAAGACCAGCAAAGTCCAGCAGCCCGGGTGGAAGCACTCAGGTCCCCACGTTAAAAACCGACCTTGTATCACAACCTGACTCAGTGGGGGGTCAAGTAGATACCAAGTGTAGTATCTCTTCCGGCAGATCGCTCTCTTTGTCAGCCTTTTGGCTGAGAGCTTCACTTGATACTTACCAGGTGTAGTGATTTGTCCTTGCGCTGGTAGTATCACATCTGGACCAGCTATGACAAGCCAAGACTAGCTTGGACAAGCTAAGACTAGCTTAGACCAGCTCTGACCAGCTTGGACAAGCTATGACCAGCCAAGACCAGCGGCCTGGGTGAAAACACATTAAAAACCGACCTTGTGTCACAACCTGACTCAGTGGGGAAGGGGGGGGGGTCAAGTAAATACCAAGTGTAGTATCTGTTCCGGCAGATCATGACCAGCTCTGACAAATTGGTGCCGGATCCACTGCAAGCAGGTGATGGGCAAAAATTGACCAATCTTTTTACTAGTGACCCAAGTGTACATGCTTTGGGTATCCCACATTAAATAACTGACCTTGTGTCTCATCCTGACTCAGTAGGGAGTCAACAGCCAACAGCCAGCCCACAACTCCAGCCATCAGCAGCAGTTCCAGCCATCATCATCTGCAGCTCCAGCCATCTGCAGCATCATCACGCCTCCAGCTCCAGCTCCAGCCATCCTCGCCAGCAGAAACAATGTGCAATAAACTGTCCTTTTCAGGACAATGCCTTTCATCGACTATAAAAACTTTCCTTTTTCAGGACCACACCTGTGAATGACTACCAAAACTGTCCTTCTCAGGACAACTCTCTTCTCAGCTTCTACATGAACATACAGAGATATTTTTTCCTTGTGCTCTGTAAACTTATTTTTGTTGATGTATTTTCTTTAACAAAAATAAACATGACAATATATTTTTTTTTACTCAAGTCTTCTTTTTGTTTATTGTTGTGTTCCGTCATTCAATATCTGTTTGCAGGCCAATATACCACCTGCAACAAATTATCTTGACTAACAAGTGTTTGGATTGATTGATTTGTTTAACGGCACATCAACTCCTTATGGGTCATTTGATGGCAAAATTTAATTTTCTTGGGAGCTTTGAAGTAATAAACATATATGTTATTCTGCTTTCACAATTGAATACATGGTAGCTGATACTCAGCTTTTATGCATATACATGTTCATGTGGACATGATTACTAGAGGTGGTGATAAGGGAGTTTGGGTTGTATTGATAGTGTTTATAGCTGTTTATTAATTTAACAATGATGTCATGCTTCTCCCCTGTCGTATATTCTTCACCTTATGTGATGGGAACATATAAATTTAGAGCCATTTGAAGTGTGGATTTGTTTTGCTTAGTGAAGTTTTTGGACTTGTACTACCTTCCCCCACTTTCTTTCCCTGTGTGTGCTTCCAACCAATTTTTGCATATGCCATTTATGGGTACGTGACTGAGTGGTTAGAATGTTTGCATTCTGACCATTAGCTCCAGGTTCAAATCTCATTGTGTCATTTATCAGGAAGGTGGCTTCGTGATGTTATCAACCTGGGGGGGGGGGTCAATTCCAGGATGTGGCATCTTTGGAAAGTGCCTGAAAACCATACCGCGGGTTGATCTAAGCCTTGTGACTAAATTTGGGTAGACAGAACTATTTGGGGGGCACGATGGTTGTGCTAGCACAAAGTTGCAAGTCATCGTGACAGAGGGTTTGAGCGAACTAGCCATGTTCAGACTGTTAATCATGTTAGATAATGCACTCTTTCCCAGAAACTGTAACTAAGGTCCACTCAGCATAGTTGCAGTATAAACTACAGGCGGGCTCTGTGGGTACTGAATAAACACAAATGCGCCTGAGCAAGCATCTGCAACAGGGATTGGTTGGGCACCAAATGCCACTTGGAGGATCTGATTTATTTTTCTGTCTGAATTTCTGGGATGAGGAATTATCATTATTTATGTACAGAGTATTATCCTCATCTTTGTTGTTAATATCACCTGATCGTCTTTGGTCCGAATTTCTGGGATGGGGAGTTATCATTATTTACATTCAGACTAATATCCTCATCTTTGTTGTTATTATCACCTGATCACCTTTTGTCTGAATTTCTGGGATGAGGAGTTATCATTATTTACATTCAGACTAATATCCTCATCTTTGTTGTTCTTGTCACCTGATCACCTTCTGTTTGCTTTTCTGGGAGGAGGAGTTATCATTATTTACACTCAGACCAATATCTTCATCTTTGTTGTTCTTATCACCTGATCACCTTGTGTTTGCTTTTCTGGGATGAGGAGTTATCATTATTTACATTCAGACTAATATCCTCATCTTTGTTGTTATTATCACCTGATCACCTTGTGTTTGCTTTTCTGGGATGAGGAGTTATCATTATTTACATTCAGACTAATATCCTCATCTTTGTTGTTATTATCACCTGATTACCTTCTGTCTGAATTTCTGGTATGACGAGTTATCATTATTTACATTCAGACTAATATCCTCATCTTTGTTGTTATTATCACCTGATCACCTTGTGTTTGCTTTTCTGGGATGAGGAGTTATCATTATTTACATTCAGACTAATATCCTCATCTTTGTTGTTCTTATCACCTGATCACCTTGTGTTTGCTTTTCTGGGATGAGGAGTTATCATTATTTACATTCAGACTAATATCCTCATCTTTGTTGTTATTATCACCTGATCACCTTGTGTTTGCTTTTCTGGGATGAGGAGTTATCATTATTTACATTCAGACTAATATCCTCATCTTTGTTGTTATTATCACCTGATCACCTTGTGTTTGCTTTTCTGGGATGAGGAGTTATCATTATTTACATTCAGACTAATATCCTCATCTTTGTTGTTATTATCACCTGATCACCTTCTGTCTGAATTTCTGGTATGACGAGTTATCATTATTTACATTCAGACTAATATCCTCATCTTTGTTGTTCTTATCACCTGATCACCTTCTGTCTGAATTTCTGGGATGAGGAGTTATCATTATTTACATTCAGACTAATATCCTCATCTTTGTTGTTCTTATCACCTGATCACCTTCTGTCTGAATTTCTGGGATGAGGAGTTATCATTATTTACATTCAGACTAATATCTTCATCTTTGTTGTTCTTATCAACTGATCACTTTCTGTCTGAATTTCTGGGATGAGGAGTTATCATTATTTACATTCAGACTAATATCCTCATCTTTGTTGTTCTTGTCACTTGATCACCTTCTGTTTGCTTTTCTGGGATGAAGAGTTATCATTATTTACATTCAGACTAATATCCTCATCTTTGTTGTTCTTATCACCTGATCACCTTCTGTCTGAATTTCTGGGATGAGGAGTTATCATTATTTACATTCAGACTAATATCTTCATCTTTGTTGTTCTTATCAACTGATCACCTTCTGTCTGAATTTCTGGGATGAGGAGTTATCATTATTTACATTCAGACTAATATCCTCATCTTTGTTGTTCTTGTCACTTGATCACCTTCTGTTTGCTTTTCTGGGATGAAGAGTTATCATTATTTACATTCAGACTAAAATCCCCATCTTTGTTGTTTTTATCACCTAATTGCCTTCTGTCTAAATTTCTGGGATGGGGAATTATCATTATTTACACTATTTACATCCCAACCAGAGACCTAATGTCATAAATGGCTTCATGACATTTTCCACTGAATTATTGTTGTTATTATTATTATTGTTGTTAACAAAAAAATTTCTTCTTATTATTGTTATTATCATCATTGTTATTATCCTGTTATAATTGTGCTTGTCCATCCCTTCTTTAGTTTGCACGACCATTATGCCCTGCCAATACCTCATAAATAATGAACTATTCTGTTTTGATTGTGTGTAAAGAGGGGAAAAGAGATTACTTGGTTTCAGTGAGAAAATGAAAGAAAGAAAGAAGAAAAGATAGAATTTGAGAGTGGTAATCATATTAAGCTGATAAGACCAGATACTACAATTTGATCTTAATATTTATTGACAAAATTACATCAATTCAGCCCCAGGACAGGAAAAAATGGTGCTTTCATGCAAAGTCTAGTACTAAAAAATGAAACTATTCTCTCATTCAACTCATCCACACAAACAATATTCCTTCCATCCGTCTCTTTCATCAATTGCCTACCACTCTATACTACCTACAGATCATCATTTATGATATAAATACTAACATGCAAGGGGTGGGTGGAATCTGAACAATGGGCAGTGGGGTCACATGAAAGGTTTCATTTTACTAGGCTTTTCGAATCCTGAGGGAATATACCATGGCAGCACACAAAAGCTAAACAAGCCTCTCTAGTTTGACACCTTTCACGCATACCAAACTGGTTTCATTCATCCATCTGTCACAGAAGAATACCTTGGTCAGTCTTTGTCACATCTTATCTTCACCTTGAGCTGGTCATGGTGAGACAGCATATCTCCATTTTATTTATTTATTTGTCCCCCCGATATGGATTAAGCATAATTGAATTCTCTGTTCGTTAAAATCCTCCCACTGTTGGTTGTGTTCAATGAACTGGCACACAGAGTGCAGACCATCTGGAACAGATACTACAATTTTATCATCATATTTGTAGACAAAATTACATCAATTTGGCACAAGGCCAGGAAAAAAGTCTAGTAGTAAAAAAATGAAACTACTCTCTCATTTAACCCATCCACATGAACAATTTTCTTTTTGTCCATCTCTTTCATCCGTCACCTACACATATATATATATATCCTGCAGATCATCATTTATGCTATAAATGCTAAGATGCAAGGGTGGAATTGAGCAATGGAGGTGAGGGGACAGATCACATGACAGGTTTCATTTTACCAGGCTTTTTGAATCCTGATGTAGTGTACCATGGCAGTACACAAAGCTAAACAAGCCACTCTAGTTTGGCACCTTCTAGACATACCAAACTGGTTTCTGTCACAGAAATCCTCCTTGGTTAGTCATTGTTTGCCACATCTTATCTTCACCTCGAGCTGGTCATAGTGAGACAACATATTTCCATGCAGGACCCATGAGCTGCCTGGTGTTTCCCACAACCATTCTGACTATTGCCAAGTGTGTGAGAAACATCATGCATTTCAGGCCCTCCCCTGGAGGGGCTACATTATCACATACATAGGAGACATCAAGGTATAATACATTTTCAAGCTCTATGCAAGCAACCAGATCCCCTACATATTCCCATAGCAGGTAGATTTGTGGGTAGTGATAGAAGGCATGCCAGGCAGCTTCTTCTGGATGACTGCATCTCCACACTTATGTACTTTCTACCCCCATCCTGAACCTGATATTGTTGCCTGGTAAGGCATTTTGGGCCAGGCGCCAAGTCAGGGAGGTGGTAGGGAAATCAGTAACTGGGGCCCAGTGCCAATGGAACTGGAGTTCCTCATCTGTCAAACCAAGGTGCTGACAGGGGGGATCACAGGCAGTCTCTTTAACCAGACCATGGTAAAGGTTCTTCCTTACTATCATTGTGCTTGCTGTTGGGGGTGTGGGTCTTACCCAGTGCCACTCAGCATTTATGAAGAAAGGTGGTTTATCTGATGGGCCTGTGGTATGCCTTTATGAGAGTGCAGGGAGTTGTTCCTGAGCCCTGGAAAGGCAGCTGCAGTGAAGGGCCCTCATGTTAGCTCTCTGGCCATCATACAACCCAGGAAAGCTAGTTTCAAAGCCTACTTATGGCTTAGAAGGTATGGCAAACCCAATCCTCCACAATGTGGACATTGAATGCAGACTTCTCTCCCAGGGCGGTTTAAAGAGGGGCTGCTTAAATTTGGGCAGCTTTTTCGCTGTGATCAGAAGGACTGAGAATTGATACAGAGGGTAGATGTAAGTGACACACAACTCAGCTCTGCGCTTCAGAGACAAACGCCTGCAGAGCCATGCATCCACCATCTTGTCAACCTTGGATTGCACTTCTGCCCAGTTTTTCTCAAGCTGGAGATTGGATCTGAACCACACCTCTAAGATGCAAACAGGTCTATCTGTCCACTCAAATGTTCCCTGCAGAACCCTCCCACTTCCACGCTCACAGCCTCAGTCCGACAGACTTGAACCTATTGATCCTGGCCCCTGTCACTCACTCAGACTGCTGAATTTCTGCACTTAACCCGGCTTATGTCCCAGTGGCTGGACATGCAGATGGTGACATCATCAGCATATGAAGACACCCTGGCTGTTACCCTACCTAACTCCCAGGATAGAGGAGTGCTCAGGACCCCCTTTAGTTTCAGGAGGAAGGATTCCAGCATGAGCCCATAGAGCAAGGGTGATAGAGGGCATCCCTGCTTAATGGACCGTGTGATATTAAATGGCTTGTATTGGATATCAGTTGAGGAAAGACCTTTGATCTTACTTCTGCTGCATCAGTGTGTGAGTGTAAATTACGTTTAAGCATGGAACTGACTGTTGCCACGGGATGTTGACCTCAATGTCCACTTTTATATTTACATATGCTCTATCCCTGTGACACTGAGCACTTTAACCTATAAACGTAGCATACTTTAAAACTATATTTTTATCACATATATACATATATATATATATATATATATATATATATATATATATATATATATATATATATATATATTTTTTTTTTTAAGCGTATCACCCCAAGCAAGGCCGGTGGCCACTATCACGCATGGGGTTACAGAAGGGATGGAGGAAGAGCAGTGGTAAAGGAAGGAATGTGGAGAAAGAGAAGGACGGAGGGTCAATCAAGGCAGGGGGGTTACGGAAGATATACAGCGAGAGCAGATAGGAATGAAAGATGTCAGGAAGTGGAGAAGGGAAGTGGATAGATCAAGGCATTTGGAGATGACGATTGACGCTACACTTAAACCGTTGGAGATTGTATTTGTCAGGGAAACAGTAATAGGGAAGGAAGTTCCATAGGCGAGATGTGCGAGACATGAAGCTATTGGAGTAGAAAAGACGTCTACATCTAACAGTTTCAACGGTGAAGGTGTGGGAACGGGATGCCAGCCTCGTAGGACGCTTAAATTCACGAGGCTTAGGGACAAGCGAAAGCAACTCCTCGGAGCAATTACCGTGGAAGTACTTGTAGAAAAGGCAGAGCGATGCAACATCGCGTCTGTGAGAGAGCGACTGCAGACGAGATGACAGATCAGGGCCAATCACATTGCATATCCGTCTCTGGATCTTATCAAGAACCCTGAGGCAACACGCAGGGGCCCCAGACCATAAATGGCAGCAATACTCCATGCAAGGGCGAATGGTAGACTTATAGACTTGGAGGATCGATTCCGGGGAGAAGAATTTCCTGGCTCGGCACAGGGAACCAACTTTTCTTGCGGTGGATGATGCAATTGACTCGATGTATTTGTTCCATCTCAGATCAGCGGACAGCGTGAGACCGAGCAGCCGCAGAGAGGAGCTCTCGAGAAGTTGGTCCTCAGACATTCTGATGGGATGCAGGGATGGGTCCTTGTGGTGGTTAATGGAGAGCAGTTTTGTTTTAGAGGCGTTAAAGTTGACCATCCATTTCTCTCCCCAGTCCACAACCGATTGGAGGTCCTTTTCAATTTGAGCTGCCAGGTTAATTTTGTCCGCCTCAGTAGATTTGTGCTTGAGGCAGGAGTAAATAGTAGTGTCGTCAGCGTAGATACCGACTTGGGAGTCTATGGCGTCAGGAAGGTCGTTTATAAATATGAGGAACAGAGTAGGGCTAAGGATGGAGCCTTGAGGAACACCAGCGGTAGTGGGATAGGAGTTGGAGAAGAATCCACTGAGAACAACCTTCAAATCCCGGTTTGATAGGAACGATTGAATTAGGTCAAACAATCGACCTGTGATACCATAACCCCGGAGCTTGCGAAGGAGGCCGGCATGCCAAACCCTATCGAATGCTTTGGAGATGTCAAGGGCCACGGCACGGGCTTCGCCGTTACTATGGATAGCTTGGTAGACAAATTCAGTGATGGCTGTAAGCACATCGGCAGTAGACCGGACAAAGCGGAAACCATACTGCTTGTCTGAGAGCAGATCGTGGGATATCAGGTGAGTAATCACTTCGGTGTTGATAATGGCCTCGAAGACTTTGCCGAAGAGGGGAAGGAGACTGATAGGACGGTAATCAGAAGGGTTGGAGGGGTCGCCAGAGTTCTTAAAGACAAGAACAATGGTAGAGGACTTCCAGCAGTCAGGAAAACAGGAGTCCTTGAGGCAGCGGTTGTACAATTTAGAGAGGGCAGGTGCCAGTTCAGGTGCGCATTTCTTCAGGACAATGGCTGGTATTCCGTCGCCGCCGGTAGCCTTGTGGAGATCTAAGTTAGAAATAATGCCCAGTACCGACGACGGGGTTATGTGCAAGCCGTCCAGTAGGGCCTCAGTTCTGGGAGGGAAGTCGGGCAAGGGTACCCCAGAGGAGTCAAGCATAGAATTGGAAGAAAACTTTCGAGCGAAGCATTCGGCCTTGTCGGCAGAGGTGGTCAGGACCTCAAACTGATTGAACAGTGGAGGAATGGAGGGTTTGTTACTATTCAGAACGCTCTTGCAGAGGCGCCAATAGTCCTTGGAGCCAAATTTGCGGGATGCAATACGTTCCTTCATCCGAGCTGCAAATAGTGCCTTGGCATTGTCGAGGGTACGCTTACACTCATTGCGTGCAGAGGTAAATAGACGTCTGTTGGAGTCGGACATGTCACTACGAAAACGGTGGAAGAAGTGGTTCCTATGGGCAATGGCGGCTGAGCAAGCAGCTGTGAACCAGGGGGAGGAGCGCGGTTTGACCTTGAATTTCCTGGAGGGGATGAAAGCTTCGATACCGGCTTTGATCCAGGAAGAGAACTCAGAAGCATACTTATGAGTGGGGAGCTTAAATACAGCATCCCAGGGGACATCGCGGAGGAAGTCCCGAAACGAGTCCCAGTCAGCCCGTTGGTAGCAGAAAGTGGTTCTGGTGGTAGGAGGTTCTTTGCAGGGGGTGGGGCTGAAGGAGATACTAACAGACACGACAGCATGATCGGAGTTACCGATAGGACAGAGCTGCGTGGCACTACAAGACTCAGGGATGGAGGTAAAACACAGGTCGAGGAGTGAGGGCTTACAGTCACGATTGTAGGAAAAACGCGTGGGGAAATCGATTATGAGAGATTGAAAAGTTGAGAGTATGTACGCCAGCGAGGTCAGTGGTAGCGTTCTGTAGTCACTGGTTGTGATGGGCATTAAAATCACCAAACACAAATATGTGAGCGGACGGATGGACAGAGAGGGCCTTATCTATGCTGTCAGAAATGACATCGAGTATCCCGCAGTCCTGAGAGGATGGAGAGCGGTAGAGGAAGAAAAGGTAGCTTACAGCATTGAGAAGAGATAGACGGAGACACAAGTAGGAATGATCTGGCGATTCGAGAGAGGTCTCTCTAGCCAGAGGGAGATGGTCCTTGACGTAGACACCCAGGCCATGCATGTGGGTTAGAGAGTCTTTTCTGAGGAGTGGGAGGTATCCAGGGATCGAGAGATCAGAGGAAGGGATAGAGGAGTCAAGATTGGTCTCACACAGGGCGAGTATATCCGGGCACTTAGCTATGAGGAAAGACTCAACGCTGCAGAAGTTGGTTCTAATGCCGCGGATGTTAGAGAAGGAGATATTTAGAGGTTTGGGTGATTTTTGGAAGGCTGGTTTAGGTTTGTATTTCTGTTTTTTGTTATTCGTGTTGGTAATTGGTTTTGGAAAGAGAGAGAAGGCCTGAGTTAAAGGAAGCCGACGGTTGATACCCATGACGCGAACAGAGAGGGGGTTTGGCACAGCAAGATTCATAATGTGGCCTCAGGGTTGCCCACCGGAAATGACTGCAGGGACACCTATCCATGCACGACATGGCACTACAGACACCCCGATATTATGCAACTGTTGATCAGAGAGGCCGCTCAAGACGCTACGCAAGAGTTAGGGCTCCTAACTACCAGTCGGAAACAGCAACCAGGGAACTGTCAACCGTGTACCCTCAGAATGAACAGGCAATGCCACAGACTGCGCGCATCATGGGAGAAACACAGCGGCACCAGTACAGAGGCCAGAGAGAGAGAGAAAGAGAGAGAGATCCGGGAACCCCTTCCTAAACACGAAACAAGGTTTGGGCCTCTACTCGCGTCCAATAGAAGAGGGAGGAGTGTAGACCGGGCGGTAGGAAAGCCTACCTTCTCCAATTACATAAAACATATACAATGATGACAGAACAAAACAGTGGTGGGGATGAAGTTGGGATAGTTGCAGGGCTTATACAAGTTGAGGGTACTGGGGGATAGGAAAGACATATGGTACTAAGTTTTAACTTAGTATAAGTCCCAGAGGCCTATATTAAAAACAAAATTGAAGAAAAAAAAAATAAATAAAAATAAACTGAGGAAAATAAGGTTAGCAGGCATTAGTTTTTAGGAAGAACCAGGTAAAAAAAAAAAAAAAAAAAATTTAAAAATTTAAAAATAATTATTAATAAAGTATTTACTCACTGAAATTCAGCTTCAATATCGACGACACACATCGTAAAAAACACAAGCGAAAGTGAACGGCGTGCTCGAATCCCCAAGCGTCAAGTTACAAAGAACGCAGTGTTGGTGGTAGTGTGTGTGTGTGGGGTCACATGACCATTCCACCACAACGACCATGACAACAGTGGGCCTGGGAGGGCTTTTTGTAGGAGAAAGTTCAAATCAAACTGGCACCTACAGAAGACAATAGTCTCTGACCAGCAAGTTTTCGAGCCGGCTAGGTTTAATGGAGGCAGTTGACGACAGAAACAAACTGAAATCTCAAACATTGGCTATTAATGTGTGTGTGTGTGTGTGTGTGTGTGTGTGTGTGTGTGTGTGTGTGTGGATGGAGAGATGCCTACAGAAGTATAGATAAAGTTACATTAAGACATCTTTTATGTTTATATGTTCTTTTTTATAAAAAAAGTCTTAAAATAATTGTTGGACTTTGTCCATTTAATAATGTGTGATAAAGTCAGATGCCGATAGATACAGATATATAGAAAAATTCTTTATACATTCTACTGTTTCTGTTTGATCACGGAGTTGGCAAAGACTGAGTTGTTATCAGCAATTGTAGTGCTGGTTTGAACCTCAGCAAAGCTGTGTCACAAGGAAAAAAAATAAACAATGTTCTTTGCAGACGAAATAAAGACAGGAATTTCTTCAGGTCAATTTTCTATGTGGTTTATATTGTTCTTTGTACTGAAATATTAACTCTTCCCACTTTGAATTCTACCATGACACTTAACTCATTTTAGCTAAGTCTGGAACAAGGCTTAAGTTTGGAGTCACATGGAGTCACATGGGATTCAGCAGCATAGTCATCTCTCATCATCTGCAACTCCAACTGTGGCTGGTCACTTCAGTGTTCTGCTTATATTGATCTTTACTTAAGACTAGCATGGGGGTGATTGTATTTGGGGATACCAGGCTTTCCAACAAGAGTTCTTTGTTGTCTGTTTTTGGAAAATTTATTATCCTTCCAAATTTGGGAGACCCCTTTTTCATGGGTAGTGTTCGCAGACACTGACCCACCCTAATAACTCCTTTCTTTTATTCGTGCCTCATACTATTACCTGCCAATGGGCGGAGGCAATCCCTTTGTCTCTCAGTATTTCACCTAAGCCTCTCCCCTCAGTTGTCATCTTGACGAACTCAATTTTCAAATTCCATGGGCAAACAGGTTGCACTTATCTTTTTGTCATTAATCATATTTATCACTTTAATTGTCGTCAGCACATCTTGTCTCCACAATCAGAAATTAACCAGCTGCTTCCCTTTTACTGTAATCTTCATATCTTAATTCCTTTTAGGCAAAGTATAAAATCCATTTCTCTGGGATTGTTTTTACGGTTTTCTGATTTTTGGACAGCCATCATCAATCAGTTTTTCTCCATTCGCCTTCATTTTAAAATTACCAAAAGTTTTATCTCTTAATTGGTGTTTTCATAACTGGCACCTTTAGCAGATGGTTATTAATTTTTCCCTTTCTGCTTCATTTCCGAAATTCTCGACTGTCTTTGAATGTATTTTCTCTATTTCTCCCTCCATCCCTTGTGGGTTTACATTTTCCAGATTGACTGTCGTTTTCTTAACATAATTGATCCAGTCTTTGCTCGTCAGCTGGGTTTTGAGTTACATTTTAACATAACCTTTTTTTCATTCTGTTCCAAAATCATATTCCAACTTAGCCTTTTCTCATTTACCAGTGCCGCACTGAGTTACATAATAACAACCTTCACTCACTCCCTTCAAATTCAGAGGACTGAGGAGGCAGAAGGAAAGGAATTTGCAGGACTATATGAAATTTTCTTTGGGCCAATGAAAACATTGCCTTCACAGAAATTGGCTGGTGTGCTGAGAAGAAGAATGAAAGGAATGTCTGAAGTCATGTGAAAGGTTTGTTTCAGTTCCTTGTGACCAGCATTGAAGTGCTTGATAGTGTAAAGTGATTCACCAATTATATTATCAGCTTCTAATCAATCACATGACACATCAAAGAATTTTTCTCTTAACAATCCAAGAAAATTAAATATTTCAAACTCTCTCTCTTTGTTTACTTTTGAATGCATGCAAACCATATATCCCTTTGGTGAGCAATAAACTTTCTTACCTTTGTCTTTAAAATATTTTAATATTATTTTGTGTCAGATCATTCAATCTGTTGTATGAACATTTCCTCTTTATGACAATATGTTAAAACTACAGACTTTAAGAATTCTGATTTATTTTCCTGAAGCAAGCTACTGACACTACTTCAAGTGTATAAATTCATGAATAAATTACATATCTTCTTTTGTTAAAATTACCCATGTATTTTTTCGTTATTATCATCCTTCATTAACCTTCTTGGTGTGGCTAAATCAACTGTTCATTTTAACCCCTAAGCCACATGCTACTATAGTATAATATTAAGAGGTAAGAGTCACAATTTATGAGGATATGTGGGAAAGATAATAGTCAACCCTAGACTTGAACAGATTAAGATTGTAGTGGTTGGGAAAGCATCCTCTTGGGAGCTGATTCCACAAAGTTGCGGTTCACAGTAAGAAGCTGTTCTTCTCGTTAATGGAAACAAAAGGAATGCAGGTGGTTCTATATTTAGAAAAAACTAGTCAAATAATAATTTATTATTTAACTACTAAATCTATTTTAGGATATTTAATGATGTATATATATATCATTTTTCATGTAATATTTTTCTTAGAATATATGTATACTATACATATGTATACTATATGTATACTATGCATATATATATATATATATATATGTATATATATATATATATATATATATATATATATATATATATATATATATATATATATATATATATATATATTTTTTACATACAATGTGTGTTAGCACATGTGATACCCTGTATTCATCAGCCGCCAACCAGGGATGATCTTACGGTTTCGGTGGCTATGGCGGGACCGCCACCCCAGGCACCACCAGGCAGGGTATGAAGAAAAGCTAATTGATCATTCCTCTTTGTAAATTCTCATAATAAAATAAATAAAACGATTGTTCTTCTTCCTGAATACATTTGCTGTTATTGACATGCTCGTAAAAATCATTATAGATGACTAGACAAATATTTCACTTGTGCATGTTAGGTTGTGATGTTGTGCGCATAATATTTCAGTAATCTTTGTTCCGATCGTAACTTTCCTCTCTGGATTTGTCGTTGATTTGGTTGTTTTTCCTCTTTTTTATCTTTCATTTCTATTACTGGTTCAAACCACTCAAAGCAAACGTTGTATATTATTCTACAAAAGGAACTGATCTGTTGCCCTATGTGACCCTTAAGATTATTATTATTAAGGATAAAAGAAAGCTCTTTATCAAGATTATGTAGATATGGTGGCCTGACGATTGCATCTAGCATGAAACAGACTGTCACCTCCAAGTGTTGACTTCTATGTTCACTTTTATATTTATATATAATAGACTCTCCCGTCGAACTCGACGTATGAGGGCCAGACAGATCAATTCCCAGAAACTGAAAGCCGGACAGCCACACCAGATTTGATTATAGTGGTGAAGGCTTTGTGCAGGACCATCCACACTTTTTGGAGGGACGAATACAGGGACCTGGTGCAACGAATGCCACAAGGTCCCCAAACGACCCACCACAGGTTTTGAATTCAGAGTTGTCCTTCTCCTAGACCAGTTGCCATCCAAGGCTATAGAACTCAGTCTGTCCTGCTATTTACCCATAGTTGGAGGGAGTAGAAGAGGATTCACACCTTTCCCAAGGGTGTTAGCATGTAAGTGAATGTAATGGATTCGACTGGAATTCGAACTCGGCTCTCCGATTCCTCAATCCAACCCGTTATCCATTACTCCACCGTGCCTCCTAATTTATATATATATATATATATATATATATATATATATATATATATATATATATATATATATATATATATATGTGTGTGTGTCTGTGTGTGTGTGTGTGTGTGTGTGTGTGTACTATACATAGCAGACTGCTGGAGAGCAACACTCTGATGCTTTTTTTATATATAAAGTCCAAAAGCTACTCAAGATCGAGGGTTACTGAAGGAGTTTGTTGTGTGAGTGGTAAGAGGCGCAGTTTATGAGGATATGTGGGAAAGATAAGAGTTAACCTGAGACTTGAACAGGTTAAGATTGTAGTGGTTGGGAAAGCATCCTCTTGGGAGTCAGTTCCACAGAGCAGCAGTTCGTGGGAAGAAACTGGTCGTTGGAACCTCTCACTAATGGAGTATGAAACAAATGAGGGTGATTTATCTCAGTGTATTCGGCGTGGTGCATCTTAGCTATGAGGGCTGAATGATGTCTTCTATTAGAGCCTCTTGCAACCACATGTCAAATGCTCACAATAGAGTCAGATTCTTTGAATTCAGAGTTGCCCTTCTTACAGGACCCAGTCTGTCTTTCTATTTACCCATAACTGTGAAGACAGATAGATTTATGCCTTTCCCAAGGGTATTAGCACATAAATAAATGTAATGCACTCGACTGGAATTTGAATTCGCCTTTCTGATTCCTCAATCTGAGCCACTCTCCATTACTCCACCATGCCGATGCATATATATATTAACTAATTTTCACTCTGTACAAGGCTCAAGAACCACTCGAGGTAGAGGGTTACTGAAGGAGTTTGTTGTGTGAGTGGTAAGAGATAAGATGTGCAATTTATGAGGATATGTGGGAAAGATAACGTTTAACTTGAACAGGTTAAGATTATAGCAGTCGGGAAAGCATCCTCTTGGGAGTCATTTCCACAAAGCAACAGTTTGTGGGAAGAAACTGGATGAGTGGAACTTACTTCTCACTATTGAAATACGAAGGGAATGAGGGTGGTTCACATGGCATGATGGTTCATAGATGTGAAAGTTAGAATTGATGGACATTAAGGCTGTAGCTCATCTGAAGAATTCCCATGGAAATAGAGTAAGGCTTTGTAGGATAGAATTCATCACCAATAAGGCCACAAAGATGCTCTTCGGTTCTATAATGACTTGAAATTAAAGACTGGGCAGCTCCAGCCCATATATGGCACCAGTAATTCCTTTTCCAACTGATCTGGCTCTTATAAAGATCGAGGATAGCAGATGTAGGGTATTTTTTTTTTTTTAAGCTTTTCACCCCAAGCAAGGATGGAAGCCACTAGCACGCAAGGGGTTACAGAAGGTGTGGAGGAAGAGCAGATAGGAGTGGTAAAGGAGAGGATGTGGAGAAAGATAGTGGATCGATCAAGGCAAGGGGGTTACAGAAGATTTGGAGCAAGAGCAGATAGGAATGAAAGAGGAAAGGATGTGGAGAAGGGAAGTGGATAGATCAAGGCAACTGGAGATATCGATTGACGTTACACTTAAACAGTTGGAGATTATATTTGTCAGGGGACTGGCTCTGTGTGAGACCAATCTTGACTCCTCTATCCCTTCCTCTGATCTCTCGATCCCTGGCTACCTTCCTTTCCTCAGAAAAGACTCTCTAACCCACATGCATGGCCTTGGTGTCTACGTCAAGGACCATCTCCCTCTGGCTAGAGAATGCTCTCTTGAATTGCCGGACCATTCATACTTGTGTCTCCGGCTATCTCTTCTCAATGCTGTAAGCTATCTCTTCTTCCTTTATCGCTCCCATCTTCTCAGGACTGTGGAATAATTGAATGAAACAGTACAGGGAACCAACTATTTTTCCAGCAACTTTAGTGAAGAATCCTATATACAAGTTCCATTTCAGGTCTGGGTTGAGCTTAAGTCCCAGTAGGCATCCAAGGCAAGGAGCCTCCTTGAGATTACAGCCATTCAGGGTAGAGTACACAGATACAACACTGAACTGATATCTAATTACCTCCCTATTAGAGTAGAGTCAAACATCTTTAGCCTGGCACTCCATGAGCCGGCAACTTTCATGATCCAGCACTTTTTTGAGCAGCTATGAAGGCAGCGCCACACATTGTGAGTTTCTGCAACAGCTGAAAGTAGCAAAATGTTTTGATCTTGTTCATTTCTTATACAGGGTGACCCCCCCCCCCAAAAAAAAACCGGGAACTTTTTAACAATCCAATAAAACCAAGAGTGACGGAAGAAAAATATTTAATTCATAGTAATTGAAACCTTAAAACATGCCATTTAAGAAATGATGATAGAATTTTCATTTTTTAAAAATGACGTCCTGTAGATGGCGTCCTCCTGTACGAATGCATTCTTGAAATCTGCTGTTGAGATTCCTCATTGACTGCTGCAACATCTCAGCTGGGATACTGTGAATTTCATTCTCGTTACTAAAATGGCGAAATGTTTACTTGCTCAAGGTCACTGTCTCGCAGTGTTGCCACTTGCTCATGTCTGGCAATACGCACTTCAAAAATTCCCATTTTTTGGGGTCAACCTGTATATAGCTGCATATTTACCTGTTCAGGAGAGTAGGTATTTATTATTTTTTGATTTTAGGCTTTTTTCTTATAGCTTTTGTATCGCATGAAACAATAAAAACCTTGTTTGGAAGAATTAATGCTTGTTTTATTTCCTGTTTTAAGCTTTGTCCTACCTTTGATAGAACAGTAATATACAAGGTGATTGAAAAGTTACTCCCCATTTTAAAATAATTATAATTTATTTATTAAATAGAAGTTTTACAAGAAATAGATATGAGAGAAAAGCATTTAGCATGAGATCTTATTTAAAATTTGATATGGGCACCAGATTTCACTACCAGCTTCCAGGAATCAGATCAACTGATTTCACCAGGAACTCTTGTGGTATGGAAGACATAATTTCTTGTATTCACTCTTCAAGTTCTTCCAAAGTGTCGGTTTCATATTGTCGACTTATCTCCTTTAACCAACTCCAAAGAAAAAGGTCACAAGGTGTTCAGTCAGGACTCCTGTCTGGCCAATCATACATTAAATAGGAAATTACTTTTCAATCACCAGGTATATGTGCGATGAGCTGGAAGGAAGATGTTTACATACATTTTTTGAGGTGGTTTCTGTCATCCAATATTTTCTGTGGTCTAGCTGTTCATCACAAAACTATGCTTGCATAGGGTTTTGTGAGAGTGATTTCTGTTATCTGGCATTTTCTGTGGTTCAGCAATGGCATGGTCAGACTGTAGTCAGTTTTTGTTCCAAGGTAAAACAAAGTCAGGAATTGCCAGACTGTTACAACAGTGTCTTCCTTCCAAGATTAAACCTTTAAGTCACTGAAAGAAAATTCTATCATATGAGGAATTCTCTTCATGGTTTGCAAAGATTTTTGCATAGTAATATTAAATCATATATTTTGAGCAGAGAAGGTAAAGACTTCTTGGTTCATCAACCATTAAAAGTTGGTAACTTTTTATTTAAAACTTTGCAAATGCCTCCAACTGCATATAAAGATTTTTACTATTGCAACATTTTATGCTAGATGACTTGTATAAAAAAAACAAAGAAAGCAAAAATTATTGTTTCAGGATGTTGATAGTTATAACACTAATGTATATTATCTCCAAGAAACCAAAATCAAAAAAATAGTGTCCTGGGTAAGACGATAAACTACATCTGGCAGCAAGGCCTCTGATCAGGAGTTTTTGAGGAGTGTGGAACCACCTTTTAATTGCTGGTGTTCCCAGGTCCATACAGATACATGGTGGTAGCACATGTTAGGGTCCCAGCTATCGGCAAATAGTTAACCCTCAAACTAGGGTCAAAACATTATAAAAGTTTAAAAATAGGTTTTAATACCAGCAATACATTTTTGTAAAAATTATTATCAGCACTAATTTTTTGAAGAAAAAATTATTACCAGCAATATATTTTTGAAGAAAAATATATTACCAGCAATAAATTTTTGAAGAAAAAAATATTACCAGCAATATATTTTTGAAGAAAAAAATATTACCAGCAATACATTTTTTAAGAAAAAAATATTACCAGCAATATATTTTTGAAGAAAAAATATTACCAGCAATACATTTTTTAAGAAAAAAATATTACCAGCAATATATTTTTGAAGAAAAAAATATTACCAGCAATATATTTTTGAAGAAAAAATATTACCAGCAATACATTTTTTAAGAAAAAAATATTACCAGCAATATATTTTTGAAGAAAAAATTATTACCAGCAATATATTTTTGAAGAAAAAATATTACCAGCAATATATTTTTGAAGAAAAAAATATTGCCAGCAATAAATTTTTGAAGAAAAAAATATTACCAGCAATATATTTTTGAAGAAAAAAATATTACCAGCAATATATTTTTGAAGAAAAAATTATTACCAGCAATATATTTTTGAAGAAAAAAATATTACCAGCAATATATTTTTGAAGAAAAAAATATTACCAGCAATATATTTTTGAAGAAAAAATTATTTAAAACTTTGCAAATGCCTCCAACTGCATATAAAGATTTTTACTATTGCAACATTTTATGCTAGATGACTTGTATAAAAAAAACAAAGAAAGCAAAAATTATTGTTTCAGGATGTTGATAGTTATAACACTAATGTATATTATCTCCAAGAAACCAAAATCAAAAAAATAGTGTCCTGGGTAAGACGATAAACTACATCTGGCAGCAAGGCCTCTGATCAGGAGTTTTTGAGGAGTGTGGAACCACCTCTTAATTGCTGGTGTTCCCAGGTCCATACAGATACATGGTGGTAGCACATGTTAGGGTCCCAGCTATCGGCAAATAGTTAACCCTCAAACTAGGGTCAAAACACTATAAAAGTTTAAAAATAGGTTTTAATACCAGCAATACATTTTTGTAAAAATTATTATCAGCACTAATTTTTTGAAGAAAAAATTATTACCAGCAATATATTTTTGAAGAAAAATATATTACCAGCAATAAATTTTTGAAGAAAAAAATATTACCAGCAATATATTTTTGAAGAAAAAAATATTACCAGCAATACATTTTTTAAGAAAAAAATATTACCAGCAATATATTTTTGAAGAAAAAATATTACCAGCAATACATTTTTTAAGAAAAAAATATTACCAGCAATATATTTTTGAAGAAAAAAATATTACCAGCAATATATTTTTGAAGAAAAAATATTACCAGCAATACATTTTTAAGAAAAAAATATTACCAGCAATATATTTTTGAAGAAAAAATATTACCAGCAATACATTTTTAAGAAAAAAATATTACCAGCAATATATTTTTGAAGAAAAAATTATTACCAGCAATATATTTTTGAAGAAAAAATATTACCAGCAATATATTTTTGAAGAAAAAAATATTGCCAGCAATAAATTTTTGAAGAAAAAAATATTACCAGCAATATATTTTTGAAGAAAAAAATATTACCAGCAATATATTTTTGAAGAAAAAATTATTACCAGCAATATATTTTTGAAGAAAAAAATATTACCAGCAATATATTTTTGAAGAAAAAAATATTACCAGCAATATATTTTTGAAGAAAAAATTATTACCAGCAATATATTTTTGAAGAAAAAATATTACCAGCAATATATTTTTGAAGAAAAATATATTACCAGCAATAAATTTTTGAAGAAAAAAATATTACCAGCAATATATTTTTGAAGAAAAAAATATTACCAGCAATATATTTTTGAAGAAAAAATATTACCAGCAATACATTTTTTAAGAAAAAAATATTACCAGCAATATATTTTTGAAGAAAAAAATATTACCAGCAATATATTTTTGAAGAAAAAATTATTACCAGCAATATATTTTTGAAGAAAAAATATTACCAGCAATATATTTTTGAAGAAAAAAATATTACCAGCAATATATTTTTGAAGAAAAAATATTACCAGCAATACATTTTTTAAGAAAAAAATATTACCAGCAATATATTTTTGAAGAAAAAAATATTACCAGCAATATATTTTTGAAGAAAAAATATTACCAGCAATACATTTTTTAAGAAAAAAATATTACCAGCAATATATTTTTGAAGAAAAAAATATTACCAGCAATATATTTTTGAAGAAAAAATATTACCAGCAATATATTTTTGAAGAAAAAAATATTACCAGCAATATATTTTTGAAGAAAAAAATATTACCAGCAATATATTTTTTAAGAAAAAAATATTACCAGCAATATATTTTTGAAGAAAAAATATTACCAGCAATACATTTTTTAAGAAAAAAATATTACCAGCAATATATTTTTGAAGAAAAAATATTACCAGCAATACATTTTTTAAGAAAAAAATATTACCAGCAATATATTTTTGAAGAAAAAAATATTACCAGCAATATATTTTTGAAGAAAAAATATTACCAGCAATACATTTTTGAAGAAAAAAATATTACCAGCAATATATTTTTGAAGAAAAAAATATTACCAGCAATATATTTTTGAAGAAAAAATATTACCATCAATACATTTTTAAAGAAAAAGATAAATTAGCAGAAATAAATTTTTGAAAAAAATATTACCAGCAATAAAAATCTTGTTGGCATTGAATAACCCATTGAGGCTGGTATGCCATAAAACAAATCAAACGAAACCAAACCAATCTAAAAAAAGACTTGATATCAATATCGGAGTCAGACAGCACAAGTTAATAGCTTTGGAAACAGTAAATATTATGAAAATAGTATTGTCATCAATACCAAATGGAAAAATAACATCCATAGGCTTTGGAAATTCTCAGACAGAATATCAGATTTGCAGCTCAAGACAAATAGGAAGGAATCTGACTGTATTAAGTTAGACTGAGGGTATAAAACTGATACAGAAGAAAATTAATTAAGAAAATTAATATTAAGTGAAATGAATAACTTGAACAACCATAGAATATATATTGAATAACATCATCAAAAGAACTACCAATAAAATTTCATTCTTCCTTATGTAAGGGAGTTTCAACTCTGAGTAAATAATTATAAACCCTCTAAAATTTATATTTACCAAAATGCTCATAAAAATGAGAAACAGCAAGACGTGGAAACAAAAAACAAGTTATTATTTATTATCTTGTCATTATGTCGAGAGACAGTAATACTGAATAGACTTGTGAGTTTGGGGTCAGATGCGGATCGAATATGGATCAGAATCCAACAGAATAAATAAAGAATAAGCAAAGTGTATTCTGCCTTTCTTGGATGTTCTTGTTTCATAGATGTGTAATGAGTGTCCAGATAATTTAGTTGGAAAATGCAAGAAGTGTCTGTGGTATTCTTACCTCCAGTGCTAAAAGATAAATGTGACTATTATGGTCTGAAAAAGGAAAAGGAGACAAAATTTTCATTGATGCATGTGTTAACGACCTGTCCATGAGAACTGCTTATCCAATAGTAAGAATGTTATGATAATTTAGTTGGAAAATACAGTCTTTCTTGTATGTTTATTTTGTAAATGTATGTAATGAGAGTTCAGATAATTTAGTTGGAAAATGCAAGAAGTGTCTGTGGTATTCTTACCTCCAATTTTTGTTAAGTGCTAAAAGATAAATGTGACTATTATGGTCTGAAAAAGGAAAAGGAGACAAAATTTTCATTGATGCATGTGTTAATGATCTGTCCATGAGAACTGCTTATCCAATAGTAAGAATGTTATGATAATTTAGTTGGAAAATACAGTCTTTCTTGTATGTTTATTTTGTAAATGTATGTAATGAGAGTTCAGATAATTTAGTTGGAAAATGCAAGAAGTGTCTGTGGTATTCTTACCTCGAATTTTTGTTAAGTGCTAAAAGATAAATGTGACTATTATGGTCTGAAAAAGGAAAAGGAGACAAAATTTTCATTGATGCATGTGTTAACGACCTGTCTATGAGAACTGCTTATCCAATAGTGAGAATGTTATGTATTTGTGTGTGTAGAGTAGAAAAGTGGGGTTTATTCTTATTGGTTTAGAATGAGTGAATAATTATAATTGTTATAATTATTTTATTATAATTATTTTTGACACTATAATTAATTTTTATTTATTTTTTTATGGACATGACAACTGTAAAAACTTTGAAGTGGTTGGAAGGACAACAAAGGTTAAAGACGATTGATAAGAGATATTTATAAAGTTGCTGAAGATGTGAAATCACACTGATTTGCAATGTGCCTTCAAGTCAAGTCCAAACAACTCTCAGGATAAGATTGATATTAAGTAATATGAATCTTACTCAGCTGATCTGTGTTTAATTATCTTTTCAATTCTGTTTTGTTTTCATCCGAGATAAACAAAATAAGACGTATTCAGAGTCGATACAACTATGCTGGATATGGAAGCTGTTAAAACGAGCATTTGGTTGCAAAGGAAAGGAACAAAAATAAAATTTTACCATCGGGACATTCAATATTACAAGACTTATAAAAAAAGAAAAACAGGAATTATTGGCTCGGAACTTTGATAATTGTAACATTGATATATGCTGTCCTCAAGAAACCAAAATAAAAAAAAATTATGTTAATATCGGAATTAATAGTTTAGAAACAGACAGTACAAATTATTAAAATAGTTTTATACCAAATAAAAGATTCATAGACATTGGAAAGTCTCAGACAGAATTTTAATTTTACAGCTGAAAACAAATAAGAAAGAATATGAATGCATTTAGGCTGAAGTTATAAATCTTAAAATACATTGAAGAAAATTAATAATTACAAAATTACTGAAGATGAGTATTCCTATTGATTTACACTTTACAACAGTTTGCTTTCAAGTCGAAACCATTCTCATTATGATGACATTACAAATCAACATTTTTTAATGTAGTTGAAAGTATATATATGTTAATAAGTTCATTTGATATATCTGTCTGACGAAGAGATTACATCTGGAAAACTGGAAACTTGGAAAATTTATTAGAATTGCTTTACTATATTTTGCATAATAAGAACCCAACTGTCCCCCAAAATAAAAAAGACGATACCTAAGATTTAAAATGAATTTAAAAAAATGAATAATCTTTCTTGAAGCTTTTATTTTAGTTTAATTTCAAGCTAATAGATTAAATTTAATATTTCCAATAAGCAAAATAATTTTCTGTATTTCAAAAACATCCGTAGAAATTGCAAGAACAACCATAGTATACACATTAAACAACATTAAAAAAAAAACTATTAATAAGATTCCGTCAATCCTCGTAAAAACTTTGAAAAGATTAAAAGACCTACAGAACTTTTGTGAGTTAGCACAAGACAGGTAGGTTTGGAGAGAGCTGATAAGAGTTATTTACAAAGTTACTGAAGAAGCGAAATCACTCTGAGTCGAAATAGCTTTCATGATGATAACGATGACATTAAGTCATATCGATCTTACTCAGCTGATCCATGTCTAATTATCTATTCAAGTCTGTTTTTTTTTCACAATACAACTACACTGGATATTGAATATGTTTCCGCTTTTTAATGTATATAGATTTTTGTCTATTTTATGGACTGCTGTTCTCATTTTTACTGTCCCATTCACGACGTTTCGACCGTTGCACACCTCGGCCTACTTCAGGTGATATTTGTTTCCGCTTTTTAATGTATATAGATTTTTTTCCTTTTTGATATTTTTTAGACTTTGTATTGCATGAAACAATGAAACCTTGTTTGGAAGAATTAATGATTGTTTTATTTCCTGTTTTAAGCTTTGTTCTACCTTTGATAACATATATAATATATGCTAGTTTTAACCTGTGAAAATTTCACTGTTTTCCTGTTTGAATTTTCTGATGAATCTTCATTCTTAAGTTAATGACTGAATAAGGTCATGGCAAGTTCTACAATAAAATATCTGTAGAAATTCCTCTACTGAATGATTAAATATTTGAGCTTAACAACCTTAACAAAATATTGCTATATCAACCATAAATCTGAATGCTGATTGTTATTTTAAGAAGTAAGGGGGTACAAATGAAAAAGATTTGAAATTAACAACTTTTTCCATTTCACTAAAAAAACCCACTAAGCACCTCTTTCTTTCTTTCTTTCTTTCTTTTTTCTTTCTTTTGTCCCTTCTTCCTTTCATTTCCTTATTGGAACCAATTAGTGTTTCTTCCCACTTTCTAACATCAAAATTGGCAGGACATAATGGTGGTGTAAACTAATGAAGGAAGGGACAAGCAGAATTATAATATGATGGGCAATGAGCTTGCAACACTATATTTACATAAGAGATTTTTCTAGGGGTGAATTCAGCCATCTGACATTTTCTGTGGCCCATCAGTAATCTGGTCCTAAGGGTGCCTGATTGAAGAGGTTGGACTGTAGAATCTGATTGAAGAGTCAGTTAATTTCTAACAGGGTGTCTCATGCAAATATCAACATTAAACAACCCAAAATGGTCAACATACAATACAAAACAACCAAATGAACTGACTAAAAGAGTATAACCTGTTGCATCTTAGTGGCATTATCGCCATCTTCTGTCTTCCTGAAACCTGTTCTTTTATTGTCCTTTCTCCTCACTAAAGTCTTCTCATTCTCTTTCACTCCCAGTAACCCCTTGTGTCTTAGTGGCATTATCGCCATCTTCTGTCTTCCTGAAACCTGTTCTTTTATTGTCCTTTCTCCTCACTAAAGTCTTCTCATTCTCTTTCACTCCCAGTAACCCCTTGAGCCTTAGTGGCATTATCGCCATCTTCTGTCTTCCTGAAACCTGTTCTTTTATTGTCCTTTCTCCTCACTAAAGTCTTCTCATTCTCTTTCACTCCCAGTAACCCCTTGTGTCTTAATGGCATCATCGTCATCTTCTGTCTTCCTGAAACCTGTTCTTTTATTGTCCTTTCTCCTCACTAAAGTCTTCTCATTCTCTTTCTCTCCCAGTAACCCCTTGCGTCTTAGTGGAATTATTGCCATCTTCTGTCTTCCTGAAACCTGTTCTTTTATTGTCCTTTCTCCTCACTAAAGTCATCTCATTCTCTTTCACACCCAGTAACCCCATGTGTCTTAGTGGCATTATCGCCATCTTCTGTCTTCCTGAAACCTGTTCTTTTATTGTCCTTTCTCCTCACTAAAGTCATCTCATTCTCTTTCACACCCAGTAACCCCATGTGTCTTAGTGGCATTATCGCCATCTTCTGTCTTCCTGAAACCTGTTCTTTTATTGTCCTTTCTCCTCACTAAAGTCATCTCATTCTCTTTCACACCCAGTAACCCCATGTGTCTTAGTGGCATTACCGCCATCTTCTGTCTTCCTGAAACCTGTTCTTTTATTGTCCTTTCTCCTCACTAAAGTCATCTCATTCTCTTTCACTCCCAGTAACCCCTTGCGTCTTAGTGGCATTATCGCCATCTTCTGTCTTCCTGAAACCTCTTCTTTTTTCTCCTTTCTCCTAAAAAAAGTTTTCTCATTCACTCCCAGTATCCTGTTGTGTCTTACTGGCCTCATCACCATCTTCTATCTTCCTGAGATGTGTTCTTTTTTTTATTTCTTTCTTCACAGTAAATTCTTCTCATTCTTTAAATTTGAATTTTTGTGTTTACATATTTGAATTAGAATAATTTTTTAAGATAAATAAAATATTTTATTTGAACTGTTATGCTTTCATGTGTTTTATGTTTTTCTGTTGATAATAAAGAAGTTTATGAAATGTTTACTTCTTTACGCCATAGGTTATTTCATCCCAGGTCATTCCATGGACTTCTACTAGTAATTTTGCAAAAGCATTAAATTACTCAGATCTTATTTTAATTAACCATGTTACTTAAAACGATTACTTCACTACTTAGAATGATTACTTATATAAATGTAAAAGCAGTTTTAGTTGCTAATAATCTCAGTGACAGATGGCTATAAAAATACAGTTGATTATTTATTGCTAATTTGTTTAAATAATGCGCTAACTGATCTTTGTGTTTCATGGCAATAACTTTGAGTAAAATGGTGCACTAAAATCTTCTTTTCGTGTGCCTTGTCCCCTCAGGACAGAGGCTCCACAATTTCCTGTTCTTTCTCGCTCTTAATAAATTTTGTTTTTTCTTATCTCTCCTAAACCTTGTTTCATCACGTATTTACTCAAGATCATTCTTTTTCTTCTACATGCTGTTTCCTTTAAGGACATTGGTAATCATGGCTCTCCACAATTTCCTGTCCTTTCTAGCTCTTAATAAATTTTGACTTTTCATTATTTCTCCTAAACCCTGTTCCGCCATCCATTTACTCAAGTTCATTCTTCTTCTTCTACATGCCGTTTCCCTTCAGGACGTTGGCAATCGTGGCTCTCCCCAATTTCCTGTCCTTTGTAGCTCTTAATAAATTTTGCCTTTTTGTTATCTATCCTAAACCCTGTTCCGCCATCCATTTATGCAAACTCACTAAGTAGGTTCTGCATTGTTTTCATCTGTCTCTCTTGCCTTCAATCTGTCCTGTGAGTATCAGATTTTCCAAGCCCTCCTTCCTCATTATGTTATGCATTGTTTTCCTCTGTCCCTCTTGCCTTCAATCTGTCATGTGAGTATCAGATTTTCCAAACCCTCTTTCCTCATTATGCACACCAGAAATTTCAACTGACTCTTCTTGATGCTAAGTATAAGTTTCATTTTTGTTTACATTTTCTCCAAAACCATGTTGTTGTTCATGTTGTATAGCCCCTTCGTTCTGGGGGTGTTCTTGGGGTGTTCTTGGGGTGGTGGTCTTGATTCACTCATATGTTGCATTCTTCTTTCATCTTCTGGTGAAATGTTTTCGGGTTTGGAGATAAAATGATAAACATCAATAAAAGGAATTTTAACTTATCTATTTTATTAAACACGTTGACGTGTACATTTTAAACTAGCCAGTGAGGTCGCTCTATCACCCCCACTGGAGAGCAAGTTCCTCAAGACATGATTTTAACACATCCACATTGTTCAACATGCAAATCTTAACTCCTCGAAAACACTTTCCAACGTTCAGCTCAGCCAATCAAAAATGACTTCTTTTGTTTTCCTGTATCTGACCTCAAAGATCAAAATGTGGAAGTCAGAGGAGAATACAATTCTCTAAAACTTAATAGTCTGCTAGACTGTTATTTAACATTCACATGTTCGGTCCATGGTATCCTCAGTATCTTTCTACAGAACCACATTTCTATTGCTTCAAGTCCTTTCTTCATCGTTGAGATTTCCAGCATTCACTACCATATAGGAGGACAGGTATCACGTAACAGTTCAGAACTCGCTCTCTTTGTTTCTAACAAAACTTTTCTGTCTCTTAATACTCTGCTTAGCTTTTGAAATGCATCTTTGGCTATCCAAATATGTCTTTGGATGTTGCACTTTCCTTATAACTTGCTTTTGCTCACATAAATGTCAAAATTGATGTAAGTAAATCTAGGTCAATATATAGAGGAATTTAATAATGTTATTATACTGTTGTTAGCTGAAGCATAGGAGACCATCCCAAGAAGGTCTAGAAAGAAAAATATGCACCCTTGAGATGATAACCTTGAGTTGAAGCCCTGTCGACTGGAGCTTTGGAATATGCTAACTGCATCTCTGCAGAGGGGTAAGTAAAAATGAGGCATCCTGGGTAAGATGATAAACTACATGCAACAGCAAGGCCTCTGATCAGGAGGCTTTGAGGAGCATGAAACCACTTCTTAAATGTTGGTATTTCCAGGTCTAGCCTGACGCGGGTGGTAGCACTTGTTAGGGCCACAGCTTTGGACAAGTAGGTAACCCCCAAACTGGGGTTAAAACACTATGAAAGTGTAAAAATAGATTTTAATACCAGCACAAGGAAAAAATATTTCCAGCAATACAATTTAGAAGAAAAAATTATTACCAGCAATGCATTTTTGAAGAAAAAATATTACCAGCAATGCATTTTTGGAAAATTTTACCAGCAATAAAAATTTTCTTGGCATTAAATAACCCATTGAGGTTGATATACTGTAAAACAAAACAAACCAAACAATGAAAACAACACGGTAAAACATGTGTTTGATGCCTCTAAGCCTGAAGTTCGACATTCCTCTCAATTAGTTCTGCCTTTTGGCCCAACAGACAAAGTTAACAACGTAAGTCTGAAAAAGCGCATATGGTAACAGTATGGTATGGTATAGAATTGGTCAGTCTTGAGAGACCATGCCAAAGAGTTATGCCATCCTGGGTAAGACGATAAACTACATCCACATCTTGGGTAAGACAATAAACTACATCCAACATCAAGGCCTCTGATCAAGAGGTTTTGAGGCACATGAAACCATCTCTTAATTGCTGGTGTTCCCAGGTCCACCCTGACCCGGGTTGGTCGCATCTGTTAAGGTCCCTGCTATGAGTAAATAGTTAACCCCCAAACTAGTGTAAAAAAAAATTATAGAACTGGTCAGTCTTGAGAGAGACCATGCCAAAGAGTTATGCCATCCTGGGTAAGACGATAAGCTACATCCACATCTTGGGTAAGACAATAAACTACATCCAACAGCAAGGCCTCTGATCAAGAGGTTTTGAGGCACATGAAACCATCTCTTAATTGCTGGTGTTCCTAGCTCCAGACAAAAATGTATACATTTTTATGGTTTAACTTCCACATGGTAGCTACCTCTCACTTAAAACAATTCAAACACACTCAGGTTGTAATACATAAGCGCCCAGACATATTTAGATATATATACCAGGGTACCCAAAAACTCCAGTACAAGGTGTGAGGGATCATGGCTCTCCACAATTTCCTGTCCTTTGTAGTTCTTAGTAAATTTTTTTTTTTTTTGCTATATCTCCTAATCTATTCGAACCATTGACTCAAGCTCATTAGGTAGGTTATGCACTACTTTTCTCTGTCCCTCTTGCTTTCACTAGGTCCTGTGAGTGTTAAATTTTCTAAACCCTCTTTGCTCATTTTGTGCCTTAAAAATTTCAACTTTTTCTTTCTGATGCTAACTATAAATGTCATTGTTTCTATTTTCATTAAAACTTCATCATTACTCATATGTTTAGTATATGTCATCCTCAGTATCCTTCTGTAGAATCTCATTTCTGTTGTCTCAAGTCTCTCCTTTATCTGTGATGAGATTTTCCAGCATTCATTGCCATATAGGAGGATCGATATTACATAGCATTCTAGTACTCTTTTTTTTGTTTCCAACAAAATTTTGTATCACATATGGCGCTTAACTGAGAGTCAAGAGTTATTTAGGTGAGGAAATTGTGGAGAGACATGATCACACAAGCGTGTATCATGTGTGGCACTTACCTGAGGGTCAAGAGTTATTTAGGTGAGGAAATTGTGGAGAGACATGATCACACAAGCGTGTATCATGTGTGGCACTTACCTGAGGGTCAAGAGTTATTTAGGTGAGGAAATTGTGGAGAGACATGATCACACAAGCGTGTATCATGTGTGGCACTTACCTGAGGTCAAGAGTTATTTAGGTGAGGAAATTGTGGAGAGACATGATCACACAAGCGTGTATCATGTGTGGCACTTACCTGAGGTCAAGAGTTATTTAGGTGAGGAAATTGTGGAGAGACATGATCACACAAGCGTGTATCATGTGTGGCACTTACCTGAGGGTCAAGAGTTATTTAGGTGAGGAAATTGTGGAGAGACATGATCACACAAGTGTGTATCATGTATGGCATTTACCTGAGAGTCAACAGTTATTTAGGTGAGGAAGTTATGGAGAGACATAATCGCTCAAGTGCCTATCACATATGACATGGAATATTTCTTTATTTCAGCAATACTTATGCAAAAATAACAATTAGTTATATTTAATTTTTAAAATTTTTAAGTGAGTGTATTATTCATTTCATTTCATTTATTCAGATAACACATTTTCTGCCATCACTATGGTCACCACTCCCCACTCACATCTCACCCTCAATCCCTCTCTCCATCTCACCCTCAATCTCTCCCTCCCTCCCTCCATCTCACAGTTGTGGCTCATGGTGACATTCAAGGCAGAATAGTGCAATGGCTTGCCAGTTCCTTTTGCACCAGAGATATTGAGATTACCTCATCCATCATCAACTATTGTGGTCACCCTCCCTCCATCTCACCCTCCCTCCCTCCCTCCCTCCCTCTATCTTACAGTTGTGGCTCATGGTGACATTCAAGGCAGAATAGTGCAATGGCTTGCCAGTTCCTTTTGTACCAGAGATTGTTTTTGAAGTTACCTTCTTTTAACCTTTGCCTAAAGAGGCAGGACCTACAAGGCAGCAGGTGGTTTGAATTCAGAGATTTCCTTCACCTAGACTGAGACCTATCTGCCAATGTAGTACTGCACTTAAATTCATGAAGTCAAGGTACCAAGAAGGAAAGCCTATCAAACAATTACCAAGAAAATATTTATAAAAACATTACAGGGAAGATATATTACAGCAATGGGAAAGTCACTGAAGCTGAGATGCCAGATCAGGATCAGTAACATTGCAAAATTTTTCTTTGGATTTTTCAAGAATCTCCAGATACATAGTAGATGCACCAGACCAGACTAGATCAGAAGTTCCAGAAATTCATGCACGATGTCCTCAAGGACACATGGCCCAGTGGTTAAAGACGTTGGTTAGATTCAGTGACTAGACCCAAAGAGTTGAGAGTTCAATACCAGGCCACAGCAGTGTGAACCAAAACTTGGAGAGTTGAGTTAAAGGGAAATAACTGAGACATCTGGAAGAGGCATGGCATGTGGAACTAGAACAACCTACCCCCCCACACACACACCGTGAATGAAATAAAGGCTTTGGTTCGAAATTCCAATTACCTGGAAAAGGCCAGAGCATACAATGGCTGAAACATTGTGAATATGGCAATGAAGATGGGGATAACAGTCCAAATAATGTAAATAATTTAGTAATCACGATATTTCATCTCAGAGATATAGACAGATATATAGAGAGACATAGACATAAATGCCGGAGCGTACAACAGCCAAAATGTTGTGAATATGGAAATGAAGATGAGGATAACAGTCCGAATAATGTAAATAATGCAAGTAATCCTAATACCTCATCTCAGAGATATAGACAGATATATAGAGAGACATAAAGGCCGGAGTGTACAATAGCCGAAACGTTGTGAATATGGCAATGAAGATGAGGAGGACAGTCTGAATAATGTAAATAATACAAGTAATCATAATACCTCATCTCAGAGATATAGACAGTATAGACATATCTATAAGTCTACCATTCGCCCATGCTTAGAATATTGCTGCCACATATGGTCCGGTGCTCTTGCTATTTATCTTGAGCTCCTAAATAAAATCCAAAGGAGAATCAGTAATATTATTAGTTCTGATCTGGCAGCTTGACTTCACTAATCCATCACTGTAAGGTTACCTATGTTTTTTCTATAAATACTTTCATGGAAATTCTTCAGATGAGCTCTTTACTATGGTACCTAGACTTTTTTAATTTAAGCATAGAACTAAACTGACATAAAGGTCTCATTAATTTATAGTTGAGCTGGCTAGATGTAGCCATAAATTCTATGCTAACAGTTTCTTTTATCGCTTGGGGAAACCCTCTTCTAGTTCCATGCTTTCCAGCCAACTTTAATCTTTAAAAATTTAAATGCAATGTCAATCGCTATCTACTGTCCTCTTGATTACTCTTTCTTCTTCCCGCTCATTATTAATGTTTCTGTTCAAAATTCTTTTACACCTCTTGTAGCTTTACTGCATTTTATAGGATAATAATGATTAAAAAATAAAAGTAATGCAATTAAGTTAAAACTTAATATTTACTTATGTGCCAGCCTTTTTCTAATTAACCAACCATACTTAAATACTTGTACTTAAATCCCACTGAAGGATTTTATTTATACTTTGTGGAATAACACAGGATTTCCACCTACATTTTACGTGCGTGCGAGTTTTTCCATCCCTTCCTTTCACTTTCAGCTAGTAATAGCAGTAAACGGTTGTTCTGTAGCCAACGTGAGGAAGGCAGCTGCTGCTGATGTTTTTGCCCGCGCTTTTTCTCTGACGTCAAGGACAAAACTGCTTTCGAATTTAGTCGCTGCCAGGTCACTGAACTGGACAGTTGACTCATTTATCCGTCGTCTGTTAACCCATATTTCAGACAGGGATATCTCACCAGCAAATTATGCTTAGTCCCTTTTGGCTCGTCGCGTGTAACCTTAGCGCTTACGACACTGTCATCACATTACTGGTTTCGATGACTTATTTCTCGTCCTGATGCGAACATCTTGTTCGAGCCTGCCTTTCGTCCATGACCAGGGAACTTTGAAACCGTCAACAACACCAGAACGAGAACGTCTCATATTCTTTGAACTCTGACCATTACGAACCAGTACCTTAAAAATATAACATTACACACATTACAAAAATCTCGCAGTGAGTATTTTCTTTGTTGTGTATGCATAATATTCCGTATAAATTGACTGTTCAGGAACTTTCTTCCTGGATAAACTTTTCCCGCCTTAGCCTTTTTGAATTTCGTTTTGGCGCAGAACTGACACACCTGTAGTGACCACTTGTCACAGCCTTTTCATCAATTGCAGAGATCCAGTAACTTTACTGAATGTCTCCACTGTCGAGACAAATTACTTGTTAAAAAAAAAATAAAATTTTATATTTGTTCTTTTACCTTCGTCGTTCCTCCTGTCTACTTATTTTTACTTTGTTAGTGGATTCGGTAGTCGTGTGTAGTGTCTGGCACAAGGCCACCTTTTCGTAGGCCAGCTCTGCATCGCTATCGGGTCCGCAACAACTTCTTTGCTTTTAAAATAGGAGTAGATAGGATAAACCTCTACTGCTGTTCAAAACCTTTGTTTCCTGTCTCGGATTCGGTTAATGTTTCCCTCTAAAGCATACTTCAACTTCAGACTTCTTACACCTTTGCCTGAACTCTAAAATTTTAAGCATACTTCAACTTCAGACTTCTTACACCTTTGCCTGAACTCTAAAATTTTATTCACTAATTATTTGTTTACTTTTTTCTTCTCTCCCAATAGGAGTAGATAGGTTTGCTTATCGCTCAGGTCACACTCCTCCCCAGATTTTTAACAGGAGTGGAGGTTTCCTATGTAGGAATTAGTTTTTGGTTCCTTCTTCTTAGGCCTTAATAAGAACATTTGTCTTGACTTTTTGGCAATATAACAGGATGGTGGCCATGACCCTGTAGCGGTCACCCTGAAGGGGGGGGGCGCGATGACCCGAGCGCCCCTGTGTCGTAAATGAATGATGTCACAAGGAGCCCGCCACATTTTTACTTTGTGATCTAACCAGGTGAAACAATATGGACAACATAACGAGGATGTGTATGATTTACGCTGGGTTTATTACATGAAGGAGAATAGTATATATATTGGTAATGCCGACGGTTGGAGGTTGATGATTGCGGTTGCTCCGGTCATGTCGATGGTTGGAGGTTGTTGAAGTGCGGATGCTCCTGTCGTGTCGACGGTTGGAGTCGAAGTGAGTGTCGAAAAACCTTCCGTAAATAATTACTAACAATAGTGTACGGGAAAGGTTGTTTAGTCATCGCAGGTGGGCTTTGCTGGTCGGCTGGTGATTGCTGCTGGCATCGCGGGTCTGCCGGGTCGAGTCCAATCGAAACCTCCCGTAATAATTACTAACAATAGTGTGTACGAGGAAAGGTTGCGGACGACGTGCGGGCAGCCAGAAGGAGTGGCATGCCGAGAGTCAGAAGTAGAGAGAGAGAGAGAGAGAGTGTTCCAACTCGCGTCCAGTTGGCAAAAAAAAATGGGAGCGTAATTTAATACATAGCCTGGGGGCGGCCTCCTGGCCTCAGGGCCAGGGGCCTGTGTACCGACCGAGTCAGAGCTGACCAGTCAGTACTGTGGATTTACTTGACCTCCCACAGGGCCAGGTTGTGACACAAGGTCGGGGTTTAATGTGGGAAGGGATGGGGATTGACCCGAGTTTTCACCCGGGCCACTGGTCTTTAGCTTCAGCTGGTCTTAGCTTGTCCAAGCTGGTCAGAGCTGGTCATAGCTAGTCATAGCTGGTCATAGCTTGTCCAAACTGGTCAGAGCTGGTCATAGCTAGACGTAGCCGCGATACTACCAGCGCAGGGACGAATCCCTGCGAACGGCCTGTATCAGAGATCGAATCTCAGCCAAAAGGCGATCGTCCAGCGAGCAATCTGAGAACAGATACTACACCGTGATCTTAGCCAAAAGCCCGAGAAGCGACTGGTCAGTACCGACCGCGAATTTGGTGAGGAGTAGCTGTGTTAAGTTCGGTGTGCCTCATGACGAAAAATGACATTACTGAAATGTCAAAAATCTCTCTAAAAAATGAGCCGAGATTTTGTATGCGAAACTTATGGTGTAAAACGCTTGGAGCTGTATTAGAACTAGGTTCGTAATAACAGCGAACTAAAAAGGTCATTAGTTCATCTCCAAACGAAATTACAAGCGTGTAGGGATCACGATGGAAAGGTCAACGTTGAAAAAATGTCCTGTTCTCTCCCGCTTTAGTGAGTGGCCGAAAGCGGCTGCAATAACCCTTTACTATTGGTTTGGCATTTTATACTGGTTTGGCATCCCAATTGGTAGCAAAGAAGTTAGAGTTTAGAGTACCGTGTGTCCTTACAAACATATCTGGTAAGCAACCCTGAAGTCACCCTATGCTGTAGTCTTGGCAACCTACTGTCCAGCTTGTATTGCCTTAGACCAATGTTTCTCAACCTTTTTAAAGTAATGAGACACCTAGGAGCAAATGAAAATATCACAGCACACTTGGCAAAATTTTTAAAGGGTTTACATTTAAATGTTATGAAATAAAACCATAGATTTAAAAAAAATTCACACATAAATATAAACTTATTTTATTTCAATGTTTCTATCCAACGATTTGTGCAGCTTATTTAGTTTGAAACCTGTGTCTGGTGTTTTATTCGCGATTTCTTCAATGTTTGGTCGAATGGCGATAAGCAGACCCTCATTTCTTCTTCAGTTGAGTGTAGTCTTTTTCGCTTCTTATTTTTTATGTTATTTAGGGATGAGAAGTCTAATTCCCATAAATAAGTAAAAAATTGCAATAAAACTGATAAAGCCTTTTTATCTAATGTGGGATATTCCTTTTGTATTGAAATCCAAAATGTATGAATGGGCGATAAGCAGACCCTCATTTCTTCTTCAGTTGTGAGTAGGTCTTCCTCGCTTCTTATTTTTTATGTTATTTAGGGATGAGAAGCCCAATTCCCATAAATAAGTAGAAAATTGCAATACAACTGATAAAGCCCTTTTTAAGCTAATATAGTATAGGACAGTGTTTCTCAACCTTTTTAAGCAACGGCACACCTCGGAGCGAATGAAACTATTTCCTGGCACACTGAGCAACGTTTTTAAAGGTTGTACATTCCAATCTTACGAATAAAAAACAGATTTAAAAACAAAATACCTCCCCCCACACACACATATGAACTTACTTTGTTTCTATTCAATGTTTCTATTCAAATATTTGTGCAGTTTATTTAGTGTGAAACCTGTGCATGGTGGGGTGTTTTTTTCGCGATTTCTTCAATGTTTGGTCAAATGTGCAATAAGCAGACCCTCATTTTTCTTCAGTTAAGCGTAGTCTTTCTCGCTTCTTATTTTTGATGCTATTTAGGGTTGAGAAGCTTAATTCACATAAGTAGAAAATTGCAATAAAACTGATAAAGTCTTTTTAGCTAATGTGAGATATTCCTTTTGTATTGAAATCCAAAATGTATCAATGGGTTCCACTGAATATTTTATTTTGAGCCCTTCAAAGAATAAAAATATTTAAAAAATGAATATTAAAAAATGAATATTTAAAATAACATAATCGAAGATAAGAATTATTTGAAAATAAAGTTCAACAGTTATTCATTTATTCAAATGCTAACACTCTACCTTTACACGACTTCCATACACATATATTTATGATGTAGCAATATTTTGTGGCACACTTAAGAGAATTACTGCCTTACATGATTGGCAATGACTGTTATTCTTGGTATCTTCCATATAAAAGGATCATCATGTGACTACAACAATTAATTAACTAAAATTGAAGTAATTATTAAGTATTACTAATTAATGAAAATTAAATTAAACCATTTTGTAAAAGAACACCTGTCTTTCGCCAACATTGCAAAATCTTCTTTTGAAACACTCTATAGACATCTTAGTGGTTGGTGAAACAAACTCTTCTTCTGTCTGAATTTCAGGCATGAGGAGTTATCATTATTTACACTATTTATATTCGGACTGTTGTCCACATCTTTGTTGTTTTTATCACCTGATCACCTTCTGTCTGAATTTCTGGGATTAGGAGTTATCATTATTTACATTCAGACTAATATCCTCATCTTTGTTGTTCTTATCACCTGATCACCTTCTGTCTGAATTTCTGGGAGGAGGAGTTATCAATATTTACATTCAGACTAATATCCTCATCTTTGTTGTTCTTATCACCTGATCACCTTCAGTCTGAATTTCTGGAAGGAGAAGTTATCAATATTTACATTCAGAGTAATATCCTCATCTTTGTGGTTCTTATCACCTGATCACCTTTTGTCTGAATTTCTGGGATGAGGAGTTATCTTTATTTACATTCAGACTAATATCCTCATCTTTGTTGTTCTTATCACCTGATCACCTTCAGTCTGAATTTCTGGAAGGAGAAGTTATCAATATTTACATTCAGAGTAATATCCTCATCTTTGTTGTTCTTATCACCTGATCACCTTTTGTCTGAATTTCTGGGATGAGGAGTTATCTTTATTTACATTCAGACTAATATCCTCATCTTTGTTGTTCTTATCACCTGATCACCTTCTGTCTGAATTTCTGGGAGGAGGAGTTATCAATATTTACATTCAGACTAATATCCTCATCTTTGTTGTTCTTATCACCTGATCACCTTCAGTCTGAATTTCTGGAAGGAGAAGTTATCAATATTTACATTCAGACTAATATCCTCATCTTTGTTGTTCTTATCACCTGATCACCTTCAGTCTGAATTTCTGGAAGGAGAAGTTATCAATATTTACATTCAGAGTAATATCCTCATCTTTGTTGTTCTTATCACCTGATCACCTTCTGTCTGAATTTCTGGGATTAGGAGTTATCTTTATTTACATTCAGACTAATATCCTCATCTTTGTTGTTCTTATCACCTGATCGCCTTCTATTCAAATTTCTGGGATTAGGAGTTATCATTATTTACATTCAGACTAATATCCTCATCTTTGTTGTTATTATCACCTGATCACCTTTTGTCTGAATTTCTGGGATGAGGAGTTATCTTTATTTACATTCAGACTAATATCCTCATCTTTGTTGTTCTTATCACCTGATCACCTTCAGTCTGAATTTCTGGAAGGAGAAGTTATCTTTATTTACATTCAGACTAATATCCTCATCTTTGTTGTTCTTATCACCGGATCACCTTCAGTCTGAATTTCTGGAAGGAGAAGTTATCAATATTTACATTCAGAGTAATATCCTCATCTTTGTTGTTCTTATCACCTGATCACCTTCTGTCTGAATTTCTGGGATTAGGAGTTATCTTTATTTACATTCAGACTAATATCCTCATCTTTGTTGTTCTTATCACCTGATCGCCTTCTATTCAAATTTCTGGGATGAGGAGTTATCATTATTTACATTCAGACTAATATCCTCATCTTTGTTGTTATTATCACCTGATCACCTTTTGTCTGAATTTCTGGGATGAGGAGTTATCTTTATTTACATTCAGACTAATATCCTCATCTTTGTTGTTCTTATCACCTGATCACCTTCAGTCTGAATTTCTGGAAGGAGAAGTTATCTTTATTTACATTCAGACTAATATCCTCATCTTTGTTGTTCTTATCACCGGATCACCTTCAGTCTGAATTTCTGGAAGGAGAAGTTATCAATATTTACATTCAGAGTAATATCCTCATCTTTGTTGTTCTTATCACCTGATCACCTTCTGTCTGGATTTCTGGGATGAGGAGTTATCTTTATTTACATTCAGACTAATATCCTCATCTTTGTTGTTCTTATCACCTGATCGCCTTCTATTCAAATTTCTGGGATGAGGAGTTATCATTATTTACATTCAGACTAATATCCTCATCTTTGTTGTTATTATCACCTGATCACCTTTTGTCTGAATTTCTGGGATGAGGAGTTATCTTTATTTACATTCAGACTAATATCCTCATCTTTGTTGTTCTTATCACCTGATCACCTTCAGTCTGAATTTCTGGAAGGAGAAGTTATCTTTATTTACATTCAGACTAATATCCTCATCTTTGTTGTTCTTATCACCTGATCACCTTCAGTCTGAATTTCTGGAAGGAGAAGTTATCAATATTTACATTCAGAGTAATATCCTCATCTTTGTTGTTCTTATCACCTGATCACCTTCTGTCTGAATTTCTGGGATTAGGAGTTATCTTTATTTACATTCAGACTAATATCCTCATCTTTGTGGTTCTTATCACCTGATCACCTTTTGTCTGAATTTCTGGGATGAGGAGTTATCTTTATTTACATTCAGACTAATATCCTCATCTTTGTTGTTCTTATCACCTGATCACCTTCAGTCTGAATTTCTGGAAGGAGAAGTTATCAATATTTACATTCAGAGTAATATCCTCATCTTTGTTGTTCTTATCACCTGATCACCTTTTGTCTGAATTTCTGGGATGAGGAGTTATCTTTATTTACATTCAGACTAATATCCTCATCTTTGTTGTTCTTATCACCTGATCACCTTCTGTCTGAATTTCTGGGAGGAGGAGTTATCAATATTTACATTCAGACTAATATCCTCATCTTTGTTGTTCTTATCACCTGATCACCTTCAGTCTGAATTTCTGGAAGGAGAAGTTATCAATATTTACATTCAGACTAATATCCTCATCTTTGTTGTTCTTATCACCTGATCACCTTCAGTCTGAATTTCTGGAAGGAGAAGTTATCAATATTTACATTCAGAGTAATATCCTCATCTTTGTTGTTCTTATCACCTGATCACCTTCTGTCTGAATTTCTGGGATTAGGAGTTATCTTTATTTACATTCAGACTAATATCCTCATCTTTGTTGTTCTTATCACCTGATCGCCTTCTATTCAAATTTCTGGGATTAGGAGTTATCATTATTTACATTCAGACTAATATCCTCATCTTTGTTGTTATTATCACCTGATCACCTTTTGTCTGAATTTCTGGGATGAGGAGTTATCTTTATTTACATTCAGACTAATATCCTCATCTTTGTTGTTCTTATCACCTGATCACCTTCAGTCTGAATTTCTGGAAGGAGAAGTTATCTTTATTTACATTCAGACTAATATCCTCATCTTTGTTGTTCTTATCACCGGATCACCTTCAGTCTGAATTTCTGGAAGGAGAAGTTATCAATATTTACATTCAGAGTAATATCCTCATCTTTGTTGTTCTTATCACCTGATCACCTTCTGTCTGAATTTCTGGGATTAGGAGTTATCTTTATTTACATTCAGACTAATATCCTCATCTTTGTTGTTCTTATCACCTGATCGCCTTCTATTCAAATTTCTGGGATGAGGAGTTATCATTATTTACATTCAGACTAATATCCTCATCTTTGTTGTTATTATCACCTGATCACCTTTTGTCTGAATTTCTGGGATGAGGAGTTATCTTTATTTACATTCAGACTAATATCCTCATCTTTGTTGTTCTTATCACCTGATCACCTTCAGTCTGAATTTCTGGAAGGAGAAGTTATCTTTATTTACATTCAGACTAATATCCTCATCTTTGTTGTTCTTATCACCGGATCACCTTCAGTCTGAATTTCTGGAAGGAGAAGTTATCAATATTTACATTCAGAGTAATATCCTCATCTTTGTTGTTCTTATCACCTGATCACCTTCTGTCTGGATTTCTGGGATGAGGAGTTATCTTTATTTACATTCAGACTAATATCCTCATCTTTGTTGTTCTTATCACCTGATCGCCTTCTATTCAAATTTCTGGGATGAGGAGTTATCATTATTTACATTCAGACTAATATCCTCATCTTTGTTGTTATTATCACCTGATCACCTTTTGTCTGAATTTCTGGGATGAGGAGTTATCTTTATTTACATTCAGACTAATATCCTCATCTTTGTTGTTCTTATCACCTGATCACCTTCAGTCTGAATTTCTGGAAGGAGAAGTTATCTTTATTTACATTCAGACTAATATCCTCATCTTTGTTGTTCTTATCACCGGATCACCTTCAGTCTGAATTTCTGGAAGGAGAAGTTATCAATATTTACATTCAGAGTAATATCCTCATCTTTGTTGTTCTTATCACCTGATCACCTTCTGTCTGGATTTCTGGGATGAGGAGTTATCTTTATTTACATTCAGACTAATATCCTCATCTTTGTTGTTCTTATCACCTGATCACCTTTTGTCTGAATTTCTGGGATCAGGAGTTATCTTTATTTACATTCAGACTAATATCCTCATCTTTGTTGTTCTTATCACCTGATCGCCTTCTATTCAAATTTCTGGGATTAGGAGTTATCTTTATTTACATTCAGACTAATATCCTCATCTTTGTTGTTATTATCACCTGATCACCTTCAGTCTGAATTTCTGGAAGGAGGAGTTATCAATATTTACATTCAGACTAATATCCTCATCTTTGTTGTTCTTATCACCTGATCACCTTCTGTCTGGATTTCTGGGATGAGGAGTTATCTTTATTTACATTCGGACTAATATCCTCATCTTTGTTGTTATTATCGCCTGATCACCTTCAGTCTGAATTTCTGGAAGGAGGAGTTATCTTTATTTACATTCAGACTAATATCCTCATCTTTGTTGTTCTTATCACCTGATCACCTTCTGTCTGAATTTCTGGGATGAGGAGTTATCATTATTTACATTCAGACTAATATCCTCATCTTTGTTGTTCTTATCACCTGATCACCTTCTGTCTGGATTTCTGGGATGAGGTGTTATCTTTATTTACATTCAGAGTAATATCCTCATCTTTGTTGTTCTTATCACCTGATCACCTTTTGTCTGAATTTCTGGGATTAGGAGTTATCTTTATTTACATTCAGACTAATATCCTCATCTTCATTTGAATAATAATAGAGTCAAATTTAACCTTAAACATATCAACCTACTATACTGTAATTAAAGGCATTCTAACTATAAACAAGATGAAAAAAATCCTAAAAAATCTCACGAACGCAAATATATTTCCCACTGATCCCAGAAAAGAAATAAAACTAATTATGTATGATACTAAATTTAACACAACCAACTTAATAATACACAATAACTCTTCTTTGTCAGCTAGTGTTTTGGAAAAGACTAACATTGTATATCAGTTTAAATGTCTTATGGAAAAATGTATATCTGACAAGAAAGTAAGTATATATATTGGCTTGACGACACCAACATTATCAAGACGTCTTACACTCCATTTGTCAGATAGAAGTTCTATCACACAACATTTAAAGACACATTCCTGTTCACCTTTACAATACAGGAAAATACTTGTTAATAACACCAATATACTACACCATGATAATAATAAACAAAAACTTCAAATTCTTGAGGCCCTCTATATCAAAAGCAACCGTCCAACACTGAACAAAATTTATTACAAGTATAGTAGCAATGTTTTAAAATGTATTTAAGAAACATTTAATACCATTTGCATTTTTACCATCTCTGCCTAGCTCCCTTATATTGTGGATGTTTGTATCTAAAAACACCATATAGCTACAACAGATAATTTTAAAATAATTATAACAGAGCACATTCACATGTATTTACAAAAATAACCATCACAATGACCAAAGTAAAGTTTGTCTTCACAATTTATTCCTGAGGATGATCTCGGAGGAGATTGAAATTACTTGGGTTAACAAGAACTACAGCACCTTCCTTGATGAATTTCAACTTAAAATCAAGAAACTAATTAGAAAACTAGAAAGGATTATTATAAAAATAAATAGACAATGTACATTATTTACATTATTCAGACTATTGTCTTCATCTTTGTTGCCATATTTATTACAACATTTCGGCTGTTGTACACTGTGGCCTTCTTCAGGTGATTGGAATGTTGAACTGAACCCTTTATTTCGCTCACTGGGGTAGACTGTTCTAATTCCATGTGCCATATCTAATGGATATCAGTTATCTCCTGTTAATTCCCCTCACCAAGTTCTCCATTGCCTTAACCAGGTATTGAACTCACACTCTCTGGTTCCAGTCACTGGACCAAGGACACATGGCACAGTAGATAAAGGTGTTAGTTAGATCCAGTGACAGAACCCAAAGAGTGTGAGTTCAATACCTGGTTAAAGAGGTGGAGAACTTGGTGAGGAGAATTAACAGGAGATAACTGATAACTAACATCCATTAAACATGGCACGTGGAACTAGAACAGTCTACCCCAGTGAGCAAAATAAAGGGTTCAGTTCGACATTCCAACCACCTGAAGAAGGCCGGAACGTACAACGGCCGAAACATTTTTATAAATATGGCAACAAAGATGAGGACAATAGTCCGAATAATGTAAATAGTGTACATAATACCTCATCTCAGAAATATAGACAGATACTGAAAGGCCGAAACGTTGTAATAAATATGGCGACGAAGATGAGGACAATAGTCCGAATAATGTAAATAGTGTACATAATACATCATCTCAGAAATATAGACAGATACTAGACATAATGTGTTTATATGATTTAATGAAACATGCTTATATATATATATATATATATATATATATATATATATATATATATATATATATATATATATATAATAAATCAGTTAATTGATTTTATTTTTATTAATAATGCTCTGCCTCTTGATGTTGAGAACAGATTGCTTTAAAACATCTTCCAGAATTAACATAAATTGTCTGTTAAGCTATACAATATACCAAGCCACTGTAAAAGCAGCAGATAATGAAGAAATAATATACTGTGGAGAAACTGAAGGAACCTAGATACAGAAAAACTACATGCATAAAACATCCTTTACTAAAAGTAAATATGTGAACAGCACACCCTTTATAAATATATTTGGGAATTTCAAAAACAAAAATAATAAAATTTTTACAGTTTTATTAATATCTTAAAAAAGTAGCTTTTAAAAAGAATAAAAATTTCTGATAGATTATACAGAGGCAGTGGAGTCAAGAGAAAAAACCATCCTTTTGATACACCATTTTTTTTGTATACAATTATTAAACTTTGCAAAAAATTACATTGAAAATGTATCATCAGGTTAATTTATGAATACACCAGATATTTCAGTTTTTTTTTCCATTTTTAATTTTTTGATTATACATGGCTTTATATATTTTTGAATTGGACATAGTCCGACAATTTATTTAAAGACATTTATATATATTTTTATATATATTATGTTTAACATTCTTTTTATAGATACAAGTATTGGAGAGCGAAAATTTTCTATGAAAATTTCTCGGACATTCAGGCCGGTAAATGTTATTTAATACTGTTTATTATAAAACAGAGCATTTGCTTAAATACTTGTATCTATAAAAAGAACGTTAAACATAATATATATAAATGGCTTTATATATAATATATATCTTATGTTTTCATCCAGAATTTTTTGTAAGATGCTTCTGCATCAGACAGTTTTCCATCATTGATAAGTTTTAAAAGAAAATGCATCCAGTTTTCCCATAGTTCTTCCATACCAAGTAAGCGGAGAGATATTAACATTCTTGTAATCTTCATATAATTCCCACTGTAGCTGTAAGAAAAAAAAAGAAAAAGATTTAATCTTCAAATATGTAAAGAAAGAACATTGGTTATAGTGTAGTAATTCTAGGGGGATCAGTTTATTACTTAATAAAATGCAAAAAAAGATCCCCCAATTTATGTCCATTAGAAATCTCTATTAATATTTAATGTAAATCTGATCTCAAATGTTTGCCAACATCAGTTTGTTAATATCAATATTATTGTGAAAAAAACATTGACTTTCCGAATAAATTATGTACTAATTGGATGGGGATCAGTTTATTACTTAGTAACAAATGAAAACCGATCCCCCACTTTATGTCCAGTAGAAATCTATATTAATATTTAATGTAAATCTGATCTCAAATGTTTGCCAACATCTGTATATTAATATCAATTTTATTGTGAAAAAAAATATTGATTTTCCGAATAAGTTATGTACTAATTGGATGGGGATCAGTTTATTACTTAGTAACAAATGAAAACCAATCCCCCACTTTATGTCCAGTAGAAATCTATATTAATATTTGGGAGATGAGCCGTTTCCATAGAGAAAACATTAGTCATTCATTTATAAAACAGTGTGACTCTCAGTTGAGATTTATAAAGTCTTTTTCTTAAAACAGTTTTTTAGAAAATTAGACTTCCCCAAATTTACTGGAAGTTTCCTTTCCATCCTTTTGTTTGCAGTAGTGTAGAAGATCAACATCTTGATTTTATCATTATTTTACCTTCTACTTATATGGGATACCCATTTTTGTTGTCGCTGCTACTGGAAGTCTTCAAGTGATGTTGTTTCCTGTTATTTGGTAAAACTCTTTGCAATTTTATTTAAATTATATTTTAAGAATTAAGAAAGTTGACTTAAAATGAAAAAAAAATAAAATCCCGCAGTAAATTCAAGAGGATTGCAACCATGAGATGAAAGCTGAATTTTGCAGAACAGACAAATTCGACTCGAATGAAATAAATGTGTATGAAATGAAAACAAATTCACAAAGATGAAGATAAAAAATAAAATTAAAAAAAAATTTAATTTAAAAAGGTCATTTGCAGTTCATGGAACAGATTGTTCAGTCACCAATCCCCGACTTTATGTCCAGTAGATCCTTATATTAATATTCAATATAAATCTGTCCTGAAAAGAAAAGTTTCCTAACCTCAGTTAACATTGACTTGCATGATCTGATGTAACATATTTGATGTAGGCTTAATGATACTTAATTCTAAAACATTTTAGAATTTGTTTATCTTTTCAAGGTATGCTTATTGTGGGAATAATTCTGAAGAATGTCCCATACATCAATATTGGCCAGGACATTGATCCAACATGGTCAGGTATTCTCAGGTAAGTTCAAAAACTCTTCATCATCATCATCAGAATAAAAGCTGAAAAATGCTCGGAGATCATTAAGATTCAATTGACAAAAGTGAAAATTGGGAGATGAGCCGTTTCCATACAGAAAACATTAGTCATTTATTGATAAAACAGTGCGACTCTCAGTTGAGATTTATAAAGTCTTTTTCTTAAAACAGTTTTTTTTAGAAAATTAGACTTCCCAAGTGTTATGGAGTAAATAAGGACCCTCTGCACCCAGTAACATAAATGAACTAGGCAAGACTCCTTAAATAACGAACTCAAAGTGAGTCAGTAGAAGTCCGTTGGAGTCAGTCAAGACTAAATATTGTAACCACTATGAGTGAGTTATAACATTGTTGACAGGGGGGGGGATCAAAACTCATGCAGAGCAGGAAAAAGTACTTTTAGCTTTGGCGCACATGATAACAGTGATGTGAAATTAGAACAACATTGGTTTAATTTTTTTTCATTGGTGTGTATAAAGAAGAAGAAAAAGAAAGAAGAAAAAAGAAAGAAGAAAAAAGAGAAGAAAAAAGAAAGAAGAAAAAAAGGAAAGAAAGAAGAAAAAGAAAGAAAAAAGAAAGAAGAAAAAGAAGAAAGAAAGAAAGAAGAAAAAAAGAAAGAAGAAAAAAAGAAAGAAAAAAAGAAAGAAAGAAGAAAAAAAAGAAAGAAGAAAAAAGAAAGAAGAAAAAAGAAAGAAGAAAAAAAGAAAGAAGAAAAAAAGAAAGAAGAAAAAAGAAAGAAGAAAAAAGAAAGAAAAAAAGAAAGAAGAAAAAAAAGAAAGAAGAAAAAAAGAAAGAAGAAAAAAAAGAAAGAAGAAAAAAAAGAAAGAAGAAAAAAGAAAGAAGAAAAAAAAGAAAGAAGAAAAAAAAATTATGGAAGAATTATTAGCTCAAGTGGTAAAAATACAACAATGGCAACACCAACAAAAGCAGTTGTTCAAATTCCAGAAACAACAAAATTTAATTGAAATAATATCGAAGAAAACAGAAAATTCCCCCAATTCTTTCACTCTTGATGTGGTGTCAAATGCCATAGCTGAATTCACATACAATTCAGATGATAGAATCACAGTTTCTGCTTATTTTAGAAGATATGAGCAAATTTTCAGAGAAGAATGCAGTCACTGGGAAGACAAGAAAAAAAAAACTTTCGTTAAGAAACTTAGTACCAGTAGAACATGAAAAATGCTGTAACTTTGTATTACTAAAAAAAACAAAAAAAAAACAGGAGAAATTTGATTTGAAGAAACAGTAAATATTCTGACTAAAGTTTTTAGCAAGAAAAGCTTGTTAGATTTTGTCATATTATGCTGGAATCATTAATAAGGAGTGTGAAAGATTCAAATTAAACAAACTGACTCTGGATATGTTGAAAGGGCTACTTTTTGTTCGAGGGTTAATGGTGAAAAAAGATGCAGAAATATGTGCTAGAATTCTAACGAAACTTGAACAGAATCAAAAACTAACTCTACAAGAAATATCAGATGAATGTCAGAGAATCCTAAATTTGAGACTTGATACGGAAGAAATTGAAGAAAAAGAATGTGCTTAAGCTAAAGAAAAATGTGAAAAAAGAAAAATTAATCCATTTCACATGTGGAAGGTTACATCTTGGAGATGATTATCCCTTTAAGAATTCAAAGTGCTACAAGTGTGGAAAAGTAGGACATAAAAGTCATACTGTAAAACTGAATCAAGGAAAAGTTCTCACAGAAAAAATTCCATACACAGCATTATGACAGAAAAATAATTACAGAAACCAAAGAAAATTTGTGTATGTGAAAATTAATAATGTTGATGTAAAAATGCAACTAGACACTGGTAGTGATATTATAATAATCAATGAAGCCACATGGAAAGCAAATGGAAAACCTACATTAAAAAGAACCTGTAAAATCACATGTCAGGTAAGAAATTATTTTTTATCGGTGAATTGACTTCATTTTGTAACAAATGCGTAAAAGCTTAGGCTTATCTGTTAAAAAATACTACAAACTTATTCAGTACCGACTGGATGGAATTATGGGATTTAACTATAAATATTTATTGCAAAAATGTAGGTGGACAAGCTACCAGTTTTAAAAAAGTGAAAATTTAAAAGAAGAATAGAAAAAAAGTTTTCCAGATGTTCTGTCAGATGAGTTGGGTCGGTGTACCAAAGTCAAAGTGAAATTTCAAGTGAAAAAAGGTCAGCACCAGTGTTTAAACCAAAATGTAGTGTACTATTCGCAGCATTGGAACAAGCCAATAAAGAATTAGACAGTCTTGAAAGAAATAGATGCAACTGAAAAGACTCACCATTCAAAATGGGCAGCACCAGAAGTGCATGTAAAGAAAAAAAAATTTGTGTTTGTGCTGATTTTTCAACAGACGTTTAGAATCCTGTAATTGCATATTAACAAATCGAGAGGAAATTTTTGTGAATTTAAACAGAAAAAAATCTTCTTTCAAAGCTGGATCTTCCTGAAGTGTATTTATAAATACAGGTTGAAGAAGAATGTTCATAGTTAATAACTATAAATACACACAAGTGATTGTCTAAGTGGCTGCAGATATCAACAATCTTGCATATCGGGATTTCAGATTTGCTTATCTGGATGATATTATATTAATTAAAAGTGTATCTAAAGAATGGACAGTGGCTCAGATTGAGGAATCAGAGAGTCGAGTTTAAATTCCAATCGAATCCATTACATTCACTAACTTGCTGATACCCATGGTAAAGGTATGAATCCTCTTTTCCCCCCATCTATGGGTAAATAGCAGGACAGACTGGGTTCTATAGCCTTGGATGGCAACTGGTCTACCACAGAAAGAAATGGCAACCTAGTGCGGGAAAAAAATCTGCCTCATAAATCATGTATCGAAAGATACATGATCGCCTAAGTATGTATCATGCATGGCACATGACTGATCTAAAGAACAACATATTGGGCATGTGAAAAGAGTTTTTGAAAAAATACGAGAATATGGGCTCAAATTCAGTGAAGAAAAGTGTGAATTGTTTTTGCCTAAAATCAAGTAGCTAAGGCAAATTATTGACAAAAATGGTCGTCAACCTGATCCGTCAAGGGCAAGTGCAATTAAGAATATGCCTCCTCCAACAAATGTTACTAGATTACAAGCATTTCTAGGTCTAGCAAATATCAAATATTCAGAATTTGCGAGCTCCACTGAACAATTTGCTTAAAAAAGACACAAAGTGGAATTAAACTGAGAAAATGTCACAAGATGTTTGAATAAATCAAGAAAATACTAACCTCAGACTGATCTTTAATGCATGACAATCCAAAAGTAGAAATCATACTGGCTTCATATGCTAGCAAAAATGATATAGGAGCATTAATTCTACTTAAATATTATGATGGTAACATGAAAGCCACCATCACACATGTTTTGTGTTTGCTACTACTGGCAGAAAAAAAACTACAGCTAGATCGAAAAGGCGGCGTTAACATTAATATTTGCAGTGAGAAATATTCACAAATTTACACGCAAGAGTTTTCATTTACAGATGGACTACAGACCTCTATTATCAATTTATAGTTTGAAAAAAGGAATTTGTGCGTATAGAGTGAATAGGTTACAATGTTGGGGTACCTTATTACAAAACTATGATTTCTGGATGGAATTACCAACCATCCCAAAAATTAGGGCATGCTGATGGTTTATCAAGATTGATACCAAAAAATATTGAACCGTTTGAGGACACTGTTATTGTAGCATTAAAAAGTGAAATGGAAATTAAAAATATATTATGCAATGTAGTATGCAAACTACCAGTTGCCCTGGAAGAAATAAAATAAAAGCAGAACATGACATGTTTATTTCAAAAAGTAAAAAAAAAAAAAATGACTAAAAGAAAGATGATTTTTAGAATGCAATCCAGACTTGAATGCTTACTTGCTATGTGACCGAGTACTGATGTTTGTACGAAGAGTAGTAATAACCTATCATATTACGAAAGTGGATATTAAATGAATTTCATAGTAGACATCTAGGAATTTCAAGGATGAAATCTCTTATGGGAAGCTATGTATACTGGACCAAAATGGATCAAGTCATTGAAAAAGAAGTAAAAGCCTGCAGAGGTTGTGCTCTTACAGCAAAATGACCTCCCACAAAATTACAACCTTGGTCAAAAAGAGATACTCTGTAGTCAAGTCTGCGCATAGATTTTGCAGGTCTAATAAATGGATTACATTTTCTTGTGGTGGTAGTGGATAGTTTTACTAAGTGGCCTGAAATTTGTAAGTGCAAAAAACTAACTTCCATGGTTACAGTAAATTTTTTATACAAACTGTTTGCAAGATACAGCATTCTGGATGCCATAATCTCAGATAATGATACACAATTCACTGCTAACGAATTTAAAAAACTTTGTAAAATGTTCTCAATTGAATATATTACTACTCTGCTGTATCACCCAAGGTCAAATGGACAAGCTGAACAGTTTGTGGGTACTTTGATGAGAGCTTTGAAAAAAGCAAGTAATAAAAAAATGAGTGGACAAGCACTATAAAAATTCTTGAGAGTATATTGAATAATGCCGAATCTCAATATACTGACAGGCAAGTCATCGAAGGAATTGATGTTTGCAAGAAAATTTAAATGCAAAATTTTTCAAAATTGCCAAAAATGGAAAAGAAATGTGGCCATGGAATTGGAAAAAAAAATGGTTTACAGTGATGTTCAATAAAAGTGACTCACCTGATTTTTTTTTTACTTAAAAAATTTTTTTTTGCCTATTGTTTTTGGAGTCAAACTAATTTTTAATATTACTAATATAAAGACCCCTTCCCGACCACCTAGTAAAAAGGTTTACTCACCCTAAGGTATTCTATTGATAATTATAATTTTGGATATAAATGAGATTTAGGGAAAAACTCTGTGCAAAAAAAGTGACTCACTTATCTCCTGCAACTAGTAATCAATAGAAACATAACCGAACAGCTTTAAATAAAGAATAATATAGGTATAATTTATTTATAATGGGTAATATAGTTCGAAATATTTAATAATCTATGGGTCCTCCTTTATTTTGAATAACCTTTTCAACCCTTTTTGGCATTGACTTGATTAGGTTCTGGCAAATCTCATCTGCAAGCATTGAATTCCATTCGGATATGAAATTCACAATCAAATCCTCTTTGTTGCTCAACTGCTTTCCCGAGAGCCTGTACTTTATAATGCTCCATAAGTTTTCTGTGGGGTTGAGGTCAGGAGATTGGGGCGGCCATGTCATAACACTCACCTGCTTCTCATCAAAGTATTCCTTCATCAATTTTGATTTGTGACAGGGAGCATTATCCTGCATAAAAATGAGCTTGGTGGGGTCGATTTGCACCCTTTCAGCAGAAGGGAGCAGACAAGACTAAAATTCTCTTGTACTGCTCGCTCCTGAGGGTCTTTTCAATAGGTTTTAAGAAACCAGTTCCAAGAAAAGAAAAGCATCCCCAGAACATTATACTGAACGGATGCTTGACAGTACTATTGCAGAGTCTCGATGTGACAAAGCTTTTGAAGAATTCAACTTTAGTTCTCAGGTTAATATTTTGGGTTTGCAGCATCTTATGTTGGACAAAATTATCACAAATAAAATGTATGTTGAATTATTTTCTTACCTTATAACAGTTTTAGTATGAACGATAAAGAAAAAGAAAGATAAAATAAAAAGAGAAAGAAAGAAAAAGAAAAAGAAAAAAGAAAAAGAGAAAGAAAAAGAAAAAGAGGAAGAAAAAGAAAAAGGAAAAGAAAGAAAAAGAAAAAATAAAAAGAGAAAGAAAAAAGAAAAAGAGAAAGAAAAAATAAAAAGAAAGAGAAAGAAAAAGAAAAAGAAAAAGAGAAAGAAAAAAGAAAAAGAGAAAGAAAAAAAGAGAAAAAAGAAAAAGAGAAAGAGAAAAGAAAAAGAAAAAAGAGAAAGAAAGAAAAAGAGAAAGAAAAAAGAAAAAGAGAAAGAAAAAAAAAGAAAAAGAGAAAGAAAGAGAAAGACAGAAAAAAGGAAGAGAAAGAAAGAAAAATAAAAAGAGAAAGAAAAATAAAAAGAGAAAGAAAAATAAAAAGAAAAAGAAAGAAAAAGAAAAAGAGAAAGAAAAAGATGAGAGTAAAAAGGTAAAGAAAGAAAAAATAAAGAAAGAAAAAGAAAAAGAAAAATATAAAAAGATAAAGAAAGAAAAACATAAAGAGAGAAAAAATAGACAAAGAAAACGAAAAAGATAAAGAAAGAAAAAGATAAAAGATAAAGAAACAAAATGAAAACGATAAAGAAAAAGAAAAAATGAAAAGATAAAAAACAAAAAAGAAAGAAAAGAAAAAGCTAAAAAGATAAAGAAAGAAAAAGCTAAAAAGATAAAGAAAAATAAAAAGATAAAAATAAAAAGATAAAGGACAATAAAGAATTAATTGAACATAAAATAGATTTTACTTGTGATAATTTTGTCCAACATGACATACAATTTTAACATAAAGTATTAATCTGGTAAATAACATCAGAAATTGAATATAGTTTCCTTTATCCTTCACTACACATCAAAGTCTTTCAGGAAAGTCATTGATGGCGGCACGCACAGTTTCAATGGGTGTTTTGTCCCAGACTCTCTTCAATTTCAACTTTAGAGCTTCAATATTGTGATGCAAAGTAGAACAGACCTCACTCTCAAGAACTGCTTACAAACACTTGTCAAAAGTGTTGACATCTGGTGATGAGGGAGGCCAGTCATCCTTAGTGATGAAGCCAGGACAATTGTCTCTGAACCACTGCAGTGTTACATGAGAAGTATGGTTCATCGCTTTGTTTTCTTAAAGTGTCCAATGTTCATCACCATAAGTGGCATTGCACCATGGCTTAAGTACACCTTCCAAGATGTCCTACATGTACACTTCCATCTTGATCTGTACCCGCTGAGGCATGAAAGCAAGAGGAGACATTCCTCTTTCTGAAATGGTTGCCCAAACTACAACATGTGGTGCTTTCTGGATTCTGAGGCATTTTCCTGAAACACCAGAAACTGACTGACAATTTATTGAAAAAACACTATGTAAAAGAAAATTGAGTCAGCCTGATAAAAGACTCTGAGTTGGTTGTAGGTGGAGCTGTAAGCACCGGGAGTTGTGTCCTCTTCCACAATGGGTTGTTGAGAGAAGACCTTCTACTTAGAGTAGGTGGCGCTGACTATTTGCATATGAACGATACTGGGTAGGTATTAGCCAATAGTCAGCATAGGTCTGGGACTGGAAGAGCTATATAACACCAGTGTTTTTCTCATTTGTGAGGAGTGCTACCAACGTGCAGGCATGCAAAAATCAGACAAGACAAACACAAGCTATTTCGACGATTGAAGGACAATGGCAGACTCCAAATTCAATTTAAAGTTAATTACAAAGTTTGACAGATCAGTGTCCAGTCTTCCAGTGGTTGAATGAATAGAGACGCTGGAACTCGTTTGCAGCCAATGTGGAGTGAAGTCTCTGGAGCATGTGATCCTTTTGAGACTTATGGGCAAAGCATTTGCAATTTATCAACTGGATGACAAAGCAAAATCCGACGTTGACCACATAAAGACTGCCTTAGTTACAACCTTTGCTACGGATTTGTTTATGGCATACAAACAGCTCATTGAGTGATACAGCAAATCTGTAGAAGTATACCAGGCTGAGTTGAAGAAACTTGTGTTCTTGTTGGGAGGGATGAGTGACCATATACTGGCTTGTGCATTTGTGCATGGGTTGTCAGGCAATGTAAAGCGGACTTTTCATACATTGTCTAGGAGGTATGCACTATTTATTGACCAGCTGCTTGCCCGAGCCCAGGTGATTATGAGATACGAAGAGATGGATGAACACATGTGACCATGTTGATGATGAAAAGTCTGTTCAACAGCAAACAGTTTCTCATCAGTGAAGATGATGTTTTACAGCGTGTCATCATAAATCTGTTTCAGTAAAACTGCTTAATCTGTTGAAGCTACTTTTTAATTGTAGCTCCTGAAAGAAACTGTCTCTTGGCCATCTTGTAGGGCAACACATCCCTAGATCATTTTAACATAGTCTCTGCATGGTTCTCTCCAATATTCCAGCCTCCTTCACCAATTTTCTCATTGACATTCTTGGATTATGCTTGATTTTTTTCGCACATCTGTTTAATGAGTTTTGTCTCAGTCTATCTTTGATGGAGGAAGAGTCTGGTTGTATCGATCACGTGTCCCTTTTGATAAACATTCCAAGTTGTTTTCCAGTTTTAAAAATTTCAGGTGGAGTCAGTCCATTTTCAAAAAAATTTTCTTTTAATTTTCATAGACATTCTTGCGAGTAAAAAACACTTTGGAAAAAACAAATAGTATACATTATTGGGTGAGTATCAAACCTGTGGTCAAAAGAAATTAGCAACTCTGTTTGGGATGTAATTTCAGATTGGGTGTTTCTTCCCTCTTGGAGGCATGGTGGAGTAATGGATAGCATCTCAGATTGAGGAACTGGAGAGCCAATTTCGAATTCCAGTTGAATCCATTACATTCACTTATGTTCTAATACCTTTGGGAAAGGTATGAATCCTCTTCTTCCCCACCCCAGCTATGGGTAAATAGCAAGAGAGACCGGGTTCTATAGCCTTGGATGGCAAATGGTCTACTGCAGAAAGAAATGGCAACCTACTGCGGGAAAAATCTGCTTCGTCAGTCATGTATTGAAAGATACATGATTGCCTAAGTGTGTATCACGCATGGCATATAACTGACCAAGACCAGTTTCTTCATATTTATCATTGTTCACTTCCCTGTATCCACTTTGTCGTTTGTTCCTCCTATCATGACTGTACACATAGTATGAGGTACCCTGACAGAAGACATCTCTCATCTCCGCAATGGTCTACTTATAATGAGGAATCACCAATCACTCGCCCAGCTGATAGACATACTAGACATACGGGTACCTCAGAATGGAGCACTAACACATCCGGATATCTCACCTCAATTCCGTCAATCCTTGTTAATATTATATACAGCTGCTAATGAACTGATTTCGTGTGGGACAACAAAGAAGGAGGATCTCTTTTGATGGGACAAAGTACTGACCTTCTCTGAAATCAAAGTCCTACATGCCAAAGACAAACTCTTTTGTCAAGAATAATGCAAGTCCTGTTCACCATTTCTGCTATTCAACTCTAGTTCTGGTTCACATGATACAACTATTTACTTGTTGTCTGAATAGTAAATCTGTCTTCTAGACAAGGCAAATCTGGACTGAGTCATATCAAACTTCAAGCAATAAAAGGGGAGAAGGAAATATTTTGCAGTCATTCCCACTGTATCTACTTCATCATTTGTTCCTCCTGTCACAACCGTATGTACAGTACAATGTACCCTGACAGAAGTCCTCTCACATCTCCACGTTGGTCTACTTCGAATGGGGAATCACCAATCACTCGCCCAGATGATAGACATACGGGTACTTCAGAATGGAGCACTAACCCTAACCCAGGTGTCCCTCCTTGATTCCATCTAACCATGATATACACAGGGTGCCCATAAAGTTCATGTGCACTTTAAAAAAATTACAACTTTATTTGTATTTGCAACAGAAATAATCTGTAAAAAATGTTATAAAGTTTAATGTACCTAGTTTTAAGTATAGCCAAAATAACTAATGTGATTTCAGGCATTACTGTAAATCAGTTGGCAAATGTTTTCCGTGAACTGCAAAATCTTATTACCCTTTGTATTGCTAATGATGGAGGACATGTGGAAACTTAAATAAAATTTCAATAAAACCTTAAAAAATATAGATTTACTTCTTTCTAATCCTTTTTACAAATTATTTCTATCGCAAATACAAATAAAGTTATAAATTTTTTAAAGTGCAGATGAACTTTATGGACACACACACACATATATATATATATATATATATATATATATATATCAGTGCACACAAACTTTATGGACACCCTGTATTGTACACAATTGCTAATGAAGCAATTTCTTGTGGGACAACAAAGAAGAAGGGTCTCTCTTTTAATGGAACATACTCGCCTTCTCTCAAATGGAAGTCCTACATGCGTCGAGAATAAGGCAAGTCTTGGTCACCATTTCTCCCATTGGACTCCCTGTTCCGGTCCATTATGTCTGCTACACTTTTTCGCGCCAAGAGAACCGAGTAGTTCTCTTATGGATATTTTGGGGTCTGGTCAAAGCCATAATGTGTTATGTGTCTGTTTTCATCTAGTTTATAGTCATTGTTGTTTTCATTATTATTATTGTTATTATTATTATTATCATCATCGTTATTGTTATTATTATTATCATCATCATTATTGTTATTATTATTATCATCATCATCATCATTGTTATTATTATTATCATCATCATCGTTATTATCATCATCATCATCATCGTTATTATCATCATCATCATCATCATCATCGTTATTATCATCATCATCATCGTTCTTATTATCATCATCATTATTATTATTATCTTTATTATCATTATTATTATTTTTTTATTATTATTATCATTATTATTATTATCATTATTATTATTGCTATTATTATTATTATCATCATTATTATTAATATTATCATTGTTATAATTATTATCATCATTATTATTATTATCATTATTATTATTTTCATTATTATCATTAACATTACTATTATTATCATTATTATTAATATTATGATGTCCTACATGCCAGACAAAGACAAACTCTTTCGTTGAGAATAAGGCAAGTTCTGTTCACCATTTCTGCCATTTGACTCTGGTTCTAGTTCACTATGTCTTCTACAAAACAAACAATTTAATGACCAAAAATTTAGAAGTAGAATTCATTTGAATTTTGTAACAGCATTTATGCCACACCTTTTAATTGAGGAAACAATTACAATACACTTGTTTGGTCAACCAATTATCTTCGTGTCCTGGATAAGATGTTAAACTACATTCGACAGCAAGGACTCTGATCAGGAGGTTTTGAGGAACATAGAACCACCCCATAATTGCTAGTGTTTCCAGGTCCACCCTGACCCGGGGTGGTAGCACCTGTTAGGGTCCAAGCTATGGGCAAATAGTTAAAACCCCCAAAAGGGGTCAAAACATAATGAAAGTATAAAAATAGGTTTTAAAAGCATCAATACTTTTTTAGAAAAATTGTTGCCAGTAATACATTTTTTGAAAAAAAAAAATTAACCAGCAATAAAAATCTTGTCGGCATTAAATAAGTCATTGAGGCTGATATTCCATAAAACAAAACAAACCAAATCAATTATCTTGCAAATGCACAGAAAAAAAGAAACATAAAATATTTGTCTTTTTTATAATGGTTAGAGAACTTACATTTTGAAGTAAGCTAATCTTTCCTCCCAATTTTCTGCAAGTTCAAATTGTGTTCCTTTTCTTTGCATCCCAAAAAAGTCCAGCATCATATCAAAAGACATCATAAATCGATTTAAAATTAGTTCATTACTTTTAAACGCCTGTAAGAGAAATAAAAGAATCACAGATGAAATGATAATACATTTTAGTAATTAGTAAATTCTACTTCATCTGCATTTATACAACAGATTAGATTGTTTTATTTAACATAATATCAATGCTTATTGTGTCACTTTGAATATACGCTCTTTAGTGCTAGAGGGCGACGTCAGTGATGTTCTGAATTGGGTCATTGGGCAGTTTCAGGTCTTTCAGACATCATACTCTCCTCACCATTCGACCCCATCAGAGCTGATCAGTCTCCAATGCCTCCCCCATCTAAATAAACATCCTGCAGACACTGACATATTAGGAAAACCATACCCCCCCTCTGATACGCATTTGATTGGAAGTTGTTATTTAATGCTGAACAGAAGTTTTTTTTAGAATTTTATCCTATAAAACTTCTGTTTCAGAAATCTTATTAAAGAAATTCTGGAGAGTGCAAATTTTATTTAATAAGAATTCCGTTTCAGAAATCTTATTAAAGAAATTCTGGAGTGTGCAAATTTACTTTAATAAGATTTCCGTTTCAGAAATCTTATTAAAGAAATTCTGGAGAGTGCAAATTTTATTTAATAAGAATTCCGTTTCAGAAATCTTATTAAAGAAATTCTGGAGTGTGCAAATTTTATTTAATAAGAATTCTGTTTCAGAAATCTTATTAAAGAAATTCTGGAGAGTGCAAATTTACTTTAATAAGATTTCCGTTTCAGAAATCTTATTAAAGAAATTCTGGAGAGTGCAAATTTTATTTAATAAGAATTTCCGTTTCAGAAATCTTATTAAAGAAATTCTGGAGAGTGCAAATTTTATTTAATAAGAATTCCGTTTCAGAAATCTTATTAAAGAAATTCTGGAGTGTGCAAATTTACTTTAATAAGATTTCCGTTTCAGAAATCTTATTAAAGAAATTCTGGAGAGTGCAAATTTACTTTAATAAGATTTCCGTTTCAGAAATCTTATTAAAGAAATTCTGGAGAGTGCAAATTTTATTTAATAAGAATTTCCGTTTCAGAAATCTTATTAAAGAAATTCTGGAGAGTGCAAATTTACTTTAATAAGATTTCCGTTTCAGAAATCTTATTAAAGAAATTCTGGAGAGTGCAAATTTACTTTAATAAGATTTCCGTTTCAGAAATCTTATTAAAGAAATTCTGGAGAGTGCAAATTTTATTTAATAAGAATTTCCGTTTCAGAAATCTTATTAAAGTAATGCTGGAGAGTGCAAATTTTAATAAGATTTCTTGAGCATTCAGGTTGGTAGACAAAAACAAAACAAGTATACTGTTTAATAAATAAATAAACAGAGCACCTACGCAAATATGATTAGCCATTAAAATTAGCCATCAAGTGATAAAAAACTGTCAGAGTAATAAAAGATTCTCTTTGTTAACGTCTGGATATAAAACTGTGCAGAAAAAAAACTTTGAGATTCTATGATGAGTGAAATTTCGCTAGAAGGCAGAAAATCCAGCCAAAGTGGTTAAGGTGTGCCGGACTTAACGGTAGTTCTCACTGCCTTGAGCGACACAAGTTCAAATCCTGCTGGAGAGGGCAAATTTTTCTTTAATATGAGTTTCTGAACATTTAGGTCAGAAAATAAATATACAGATGAATAAATAAATAGAATGTCTACTAAAATATGAGTATCCATTAAAAATAACATTTGTGTGTGCATTGTATTTATTTACATATCTTCAGGGGTTGGTTATCTTATTTATCTAGTTTAAGGTATTGGCTTTGTCTAAAGAATCTTACACTATCTGTGTTGTATTTAGTGATCATATCTTCAGGGGTTGGTTATCTTACTTATCTAGTTTAAGGTATTGGCTTTGTCTAAAGAATCTTACACTATCTGTGTTGTATTTAGTGATCATATCTTCAGGGGTTGGTTATCTTATTTATCTAGTTTAAGGTATTGGCTTTGTCTAAAGCATATTACACTATCTGCATTTAGTGTACATATCTGCATCTACCATGGTGGTATTTTACAAGGTATTTACTTTTACTTTTGATTTGTTTTCTGTTAGAGTTAAATTTTGTTTTAGTTCCTTCATTTTGAGATCAGTTTTGATTGTTTATTGTTAATTAGGTTTCACATGCATTTGACTTGTTAAAAGCACATCAATATAATTTATGTCATATCGAATTCTAAGGGATACGTCATTTCCCCTTGAATTCAGAACACCATAAATTATGCTAGCATTTGTTTAACAATTTGAATGCACATGAAACCTAATTAATCAATGAAAATCAAACACAAAAATAACATAATTTCTTCTTTTTCTTCATATCTCATTCTCTGATGAAGCTTTAATAATGTGAAACATGCCAGACTGATAAATGTTTCTTATTTCTTCCTTATCTTATCATATATGTATATAATAAATGTAAAAAATCTGTCACATTTTTTCAATTTCAGGGATTCAACTCTGTAACTTTTTAAAATTTCATCATCTTCTATATAAATAAATGCAAATGTCAGCATGTCTCACTTTTTAAACTTTTCTCCTAGAGGGAATAGCCCAACATATAACATTTTGGAATAAGGCCAAATCTGTGAGCAAATTAAAAATATTTGTGGCTAGATCCAGACCTGCAATCCTGGAATTTGGGATTCCAAAGTTTTCATTAATGCGATTGTTTTTTGGCGATTTTTTTACATTAAATTTTTGCAATGTTTTTGTATGATAATTTTTATAACTTGGAAATAAAATTGCAAATAATCATAATTAACTGCGTAATCCAGTGAAGGTAAACCATGAAATAAAAATAACTGTTTGTACGGAAAGTAAGGACCTACATACATCAAATGTCTTCAAATTGAAATTGCGTCAAAAGAAGTATTGCTGAACTTTTAAAAGGTAAGCTTAAGTATTAATCTAATACTTAAATGCAGTGATCAATTTTGAGTTCTTCTGTAGTTTATTGTTGCCTATCGCATTACGGCAGCAGTATGCCTCAGAAAAAGAAATCTCCGCCAACGGAGGACCAGATTGCAATCAAAAGAGCCAAAAGTGAGGAAAAGAAAGTCCAATGCAAATGAAAACCTAGATAAAATGGCAGCCAGGAAAGCTTCCTGTGTGTGTGTGTGTGTGTGTGTGTGTGTGTGTATATATATATATGTTAAATGTGTGTGTATATATATATTAAATGTGTATGTATATATATATA